>CAJQZJ010033704.1:1332919-1391852 GCA_907164525.1 Lophiomys imhausi
AAGTGAATTTAGTAATAAATAAGTGTTAAATAATAACTTAAAAGTTTAGTTTTCAAGTGTTGCTATTTATTCCTCTTTGAAAGTCTGGTATAAATGCTTATTGAATCCAACTAGCCCTGGGCTACTTTTGGTTGGAAGATTTTAATTATTGCTTCTATTTAACTTGGGATTATAAGTCTGTTTAAATTGCTTATTTGATCTTGATTTAACTTTGATAGGTCCTATATATCAATAAATTCAGCCTTTTTTTTTCTAAGTTTTACAGTTTGGTGAAGTACAGGGTTTTTTTTTTTTCCAGTTCATTACATAAGTTCTTTTTTGTGTTTATTTATTACTTCAGGTTACATCTCTATCACAGTGCTCTCTTTCCACCCCTCCCAGTCCAGCCCTCCCACCCTCAACCCCCTATCCCTTCCATTCCATTCCTCTGTAGTGGAGTGTCCTTACATTTCAGTCTTTCACTCCAGTTCAGCAGTCATATGAGGGCCAAGAGCCTCCTCATACCCTAGGGCCTACAAGGCAGCACTTTTAGGGCAAAATGTCTCATTGACAGGTAACAAAGTCTATGTTCCCTTTGGTTCCCTTTGGTGCATTGGTTATGGTACAGTTATCCTGTACTATATGGCTAAAATGTGATTATAAGTGAATAGATGCCATGTGCATCCTTCTGCATATGGGTTAGCTCACTCAGAATGAGCTTCTCTAGTTCCATCCATTAGGCTTCAAATCGCATGATTTCATTGTTTCTCATGGCTGAATAGTACTCCATTGTGTAAATGTACCACAGTTTTTTAATCCATTCTTCGGTTGAGGGACATCTGGGTTGTTTCCAGTTTCTAGCTATTACAAATAATACTGCTATGAACATAGATGAAGAAACATCCTTGTGGTTTGGTGAGGAATCATTTGGATGCATACCCAGAAGTGATATGGGTGGGTCTTGAGGTAGAGCTATTCCAAGTTTTCTAAGATATCACCAGACTGATTTCCATAGTGGTTGAACAAGCTTGCACTCCAACCAGCAATGGAGGAGTGTTCTCCTTTCTCCACAACCTCAATAGCATGAGCTGTCATTTGAGCTTTTGATCTTAGCCATTCTGACAGGTGTGAGATGGGATCTCAGAGTTGTCTTGAGTTGCATTTCTCTGAGGTTAAGGATGCTGAGCATTTCTTCTAGTGTCTCAGCCATTAGGGACTCCTCCTTTGTAAATTATCTGTTTAGCTCTGTTCCCCATTTTTTGATTGGATTATTTGGTTTCTTGGCATTTAATTTCCTGAGTTCTTTGTAAATTTTGGATATTAGCCCTCTGTTACATGTGGGATTGGTGAAGATTTTTTTTCCCAATCTGTAGGTTGCCGTTTTGCTTGAATGACAGTGTCTTTTGTCTTACAGAAGCTTTTCAGTTTCATGAGGTACCATTTATTGATTGTTAGTCTTAGAGCCTGAGCTGTTGGTGTTCTATTCAGGAAGTTGTCACCTGTGCTGATGAGTTCGAGGCTTTTCCCCACTTTCTCTTCTAATATATTTAGTGTGTCAGGCCTTATGTTAAGATTTTTGATCCACTTGGACTTAAGTTTTGTGTAAGGTGATAAGTATGGGTCAAATTTCATTCTTTTACATGTCGACATTCAGTTAGACTAGCACCAGTTGAAGATGCTATCCTTTTTCCATTTTATGGTTTTGATTTCTTTGTCAAAAATTAAGTGACCATAGGTGAATGGGTTCATTTCAGGGTCTTTAATTCGATTGCATTGATCAATTGGTCTGTTACTATACCAGTACCAGGCTGTCTTTATTACTATTGCTCTATAGTATAGCTTGAAATCAGAGACAGTGATACTTCCATTTTTTTTTTTTATTGTACAGGATTGATTAAGCTATTCTGGGTTTTTTTCTTATTCCATATGATGTTGAGAATTGTTTTGGTATTTTGATAGAAATTGCATTGAATCTGTCTATTGCTTTTGGTAGGATGGCCATTTTTATTATGTTGATCCTACCTACCCATGAACATGGGAGATCTTTCCATCTTCTGATGTCCTCCGCAATTTCTTTCTTCAAGGATTTAAAGTTCTTGTCATACATGTCTTTCATTTGCTTGGTTAGAGTTACCCCTAAGTATTTTATATTGTTTGTGGCTATTGTGAAGGGTATTGTTTCCCTAATTTCTTTCTCAGCCAATTTATATTTTGTATAAAGAAGGGCTTCTGATTTTTTTGAATTAATTTTGTATCCAGCCACCTTGTTGAAGGTTTTTTATCAGCTGTAAGAGTTTTGGGGTGGAATTTTTGGAGTTGCTTCTGTATACTATCATGTCACCTGCAAATAGGGATAAAATTTGACTTCTCCATTTCCAATTTGTATCCTCTTGATCTCCTTTAGCTTTCTTATTGCTCTACCAAGAACTTAAAGTACTATGTTGAAGAGATACGGCTTTTTCAGCATCTAGCGAGATGATCATGTGGTTTTTTTCTTTCAGCATCTTTATGTGGTGAATTACCTTGATGGATTTTCATATGTTGAACCATCCTTGCATTTCTGGGATGAAGCCTACTTGATCATGGTGTATGATACTTTTGATGTGTTCTTGGATTCGGTTTGCCAGTATTTTATTAAGCATTTTTGCGTCTATGTTCATGAGGGAAACTGGTCTGAAGTTCTCCTTCTTTGTTGGGTATTTGTGTGGTTTAGGAATCAGGGTGACTGTGGCCTCATAGAATGAGTTTGGCAGTGTTCCTTCAGATTCTATTTTGTGGAAGAATTTGAAGAATAGTGGTATTAGCTCTTCTTTGAAGATCTGGTAGAATTCTGTGCTGAAACCATCTGGCCCTGGGCTTTTTTTGGTTGGGAGAATTTTAATGACTGTTTTTATTTCCTTAGTGGTTATAGGGCTGTTTAATCTGTTAACCTGATCTTGATTTAACTTTGGTAGGTGGAATCTATCAAGAAAATTGTCCATTTCGCTTAGGTTTTCAAATTTGGTGGAGTATAGATTTTTAAAGTAGGACCTAAAGATTCTCTGAATTTCCTCAATATGTGTTGTTATTTCTCACTTTTCATTTCTGATTTTGTTGATTGAGCTTTTTCCTCCTCTGCCTTTCAGTTAATTTGGCTAAGGGTTTGTCTATTTTGTTGATTTTCTCAAAGAACCAACTCTCGGTTTCATTGATTCTTTATATGTTCTTTTTGTTTCTAAGTTGTTGATTTCAGCCCTAAGTTTGATTTCTTGCCATCTGTTCCTCTTGGGAGTGATTCTTTTTTTTTTCCAGTTCTTCTAGTTCTGCTGCTAATTTTTTAATATCAGCTGTTATAATTTTATTTTGAAGGCACTTAGTGTTACAAACGTTCCTCATAGCACTCCTTTCATTGTGTCCCATAGGTTTGGGTATGTTGTGTCTTCATTTTTTTGGATTTTAAGAAGTCTTTGATTTGCTTCTTTATTTCTTCCCTGACCCAGTAGTCATCCAGTAGAGAGTTGTTCAGTTTTCATGAATGTGTAGGCTTTCAGTTATTTCTTTTGTTGTTGAAGTCCAGCTTTATTCCATGGTGCTCTGATAAGATACAAGTGGTTATGTCAATTTTCTTATATCTGTTGAGGCTTGCTTTCTTTTCAAGTATATGGTTGATTTTGGAGAAGGTTCTATGCGGTGCTGAGAAGAAGGTGTATTCTTTTGTGTTTGGGTGAAATGTTCTGTGGATATCTGTTAGGTCCATTTGGTTCATGACCTCTGTTAAACTCATTATTTCTCTGTTTGGTTTCTGCCTTGATGACCTGTCCATTGTTGTGAGTGGGGTGTTGAAGTCTCCTACTACTAATGTGTGGGGATCTATGTGTGGTTTAAGCTTTAGAAGAGTTTCTTTTATAAATGTAGGTGCTCTTGTTTTGGGGGCATAGATATTCAATACTGAGATGTCATCTTGATGACTATTTCCTTCAATGAGTATGTAGTGCCCTTCTCTATCTTTTTTGATTAACTTCAGTTGAAAGTCTATTTTATTTGATTTTAAGATGGCTACTCCAGCTTGCTTCCTGGGTCCATTTGCTTGTAAAACCTTTTCCCAGTCCTTTACTCTGAGGTTAGTGTCTATCTGTGTTAGTGAGATGCGTTTCTTGTATGCAGCAAAATGATGGTTCTTGTTTACCGATCCACTCTGTAAGCCTGTGTCTTTTATTGGGGAGTTGAGTCCATTGATGTTGATGGATATTAATGACCAAAGGTTGTTATTTCCTATTATTTTGGTGTAGGTGGTGGTTGTATGTTTCTTTTGTTTAGCTGCAGTGGAGTTTTTTGCTTCCTCTGTTTTCTTGGGTATAGTTATCTTCTTTGGGTTGGATTTTTCCTTCTAGAGTCTTCTATAGGGCTGGATTTATGGGTAGATCCTGTATAATTTTGGTTTTGTCATGGAATATCTTGTTTTCTCCATCTATGTTGATAGAGAGTTTTGCTGGGTATAGTAGTCTGGCCAGGCACTTATATTTTCTCGGGGCTGTAGGACTTCTGTCCAGGCCCTTCTGGCTTTTAAAGTTTCTGAGGAGAAGTCAGGTGTAATTCTGATGGGTTTGCCATTATATGTTACTTGGTCTTTTCTCTTACAGTTTTTAATATTCTTTCTTTGTTCTGTACATTTGGAGTTTTAATTATTATGTGGCAAGAGGAGGTTCCTTTCTGGTCTAATCTATTTGGTGTTCTGTATGCCTCTTGGAATTTTATTGGCATCTTTTTCTTTGGGTTTGGGAAGTTTTCTTCTATGATTTTGTGGAAGATGTTTCCTGGACCTTGGAGTTGGGAGTCTTTTCTTTCCTCTATGCCTATAATTCTTAGGTTCTGTCTTGTCATTGAGCCCTTGGATGTTACAGGTGAGAACTTTTTTAGATTTCTTATTTTCTTTGGTTGTTGTACTGATTTCTTCTATTGAATCTTCCATGCCTGAGATCCTGTCTTCCATCTCATGTATCCTATTTTTGGTACTCATGTCTGTAGTGCCTGTTCTCTTCCCTTGTTTTTCTTCTCCAGGATTATCTCTGAATGTGTTTTCTTTATTGCCTCTACTTCCAATTTCAAATATTGAACAATTTTATATGTTTCCTGTTCCAATTTCCTTGTATTTGTCTGCAAATCTTTAAAATCTCTCAAATCTTTCATTGCCTTGTTTCTTTTCCGTTCATGTCAGGCTGGTTGGCTTGGAGGTCTCTAATGGTATTCTCCATTGCTTTCATTTGTAAAATTGAGGAATCTTTGTATTCTTTCAGTGATTTAATTTCTTCTTGAAAGGACTCCATCATTTTCCTAAGTATAGATTTGTCATCATTTTCATGTGTTTCAGCTGTGGTGGGATGTTCAGGGCTTGCTGTGTTAACCTCGCTGCATTTTGTTGGAGTCATATGTCTCTGATTTTTGACAGTTTTGCTCTCTTGCTGACCTTTAGCCACCTGGTTTCCCTAAGCTGATTGTTCCTGATGTCTTCTGGACTGTTTCACTGGCACTACTGGTCCTCTTTAGGGAGTTGCAGTGGCCATGTGAATATTGGGCACTCAGGTAGCCGGGAGGTACCTTTATCTGACAGTTGGGGCTACCTCCCAAGACACTGCAGTGATCAGATGTGAGGGAGATGGTACCAGTGCAGGAAAAGCAGACCTCTGCCATGTCTGGGTGCAATGTTCTTCTAAGTGATTGTATATCCAGTAGAGGGACCTTTATGTCTAACACCTTTCTGAGTAAGCCCAGATATGTTTGTGCCTCCCAGCCAGCTGCTCCGCTGGAGATAAATCTTGGTGAACCTGTAGTTCTCCTATATGCAATGGTGGCATGGAAGCTGGGTGCTCTGGAGGCTGGTGAGTACCCCTGTCTGATGTTTGGAGCTATTCCTTGAGTATTTGTATGGCTTTTGCCTAATTCTGTGACAGGGGTTTGTGGCCGGCCTCTGTTTTGCGCCGGGCTCCATGCTGGCCTCTGTTCTTTACCCCAGACCTCTTCCCCAAGCTGCTGTCCTCCGTTTTGGTCCCTGAGCCTGTGCTTTGCCTTCTTTGTTGGTAGGGTCCATGCTGGCCTCTGTTCTGCGCTGGACTCCATGCTGGCGTCTCTGAAGTATAGGTTTTAAAGCATTTCCTTACAATTCTGTAGATTTGCTTAGGGTGTGTGTTGTAATGTTGCCTTTGTAATCTCTAATTTCATCATTTTAGTTCTTCTATCTCCATATTTTAGTTAATTTTGCTGAAGGATTGTGAATATTATTGATTTTCTCAAATAACAAACTCTTTGTTCCATTGATACAAATTACATGTATTTTGTTTTCTATCTCATTGATTTCAGCCCCAAGTTTGAGTGTTTTTTGCCATCTATTCTTTTTGGAGTTATTTCTTCCAGTTGTTTTAGCACTTTCAGGTGTTAATTTTAGTAACTAATAGGAGATCTTTCCAAATTTCCAGTGTAGGATCTTAGGGCTATGGACATGGCTCATAGAACTGCCTTCATTGTATTCCATAGGTTTGGTATGCTGCATTTTTATTTTCATTCAATCAAAAAAGTTTTAAAATTTGTTTCTTGATATCTGTTCTGACTCATTTTTTTAAAATCAGTAGTAAGTTGTTCAGTTTCTATGAGTTTTTAAGCTTTCTGTTGTTTTTGTTGTTCTTGATATCCAGCTAAATCCAAAGTAGTCAGGTAGGATATAGGTTGCTATTTCAAACTTCTTATATTTGTTGATGCTTTCTTTGTGACCAAGTATGTGCTCAACTTTGGAGAAAGTTTCATGAGCTGTTGAGAAGAAGTTATATTATCTTGTGTTTGGGTAAAATGTTTGTTGATATCTAGTAAATCCATTCGACATGACATTTAACTTTAGCATATTTTTGTTTAAATTGTTTGGAAGACCTATCTATTGGCAGGAGTGGAGTACTGAAGTCACCATACCTCTGTGTGAGGGTCAATATGTGATTTTAGTTGTAGTAGTGCTTCCTTTATGAACTTGAGAGCCCTTGTATTTGGTGTATAAGTGTTTAGAATAACATCTTCTTGGTGGTTTATCCCTTTGATGGATGTGTAGTGTCATTTTTAATCTCTTTAACTAGTTTTAATTTAAAATCTATTTTGTTAGATATTACAATGACTATACATAATTCAGTGTACTAGAATATATATTTTTATAAACCTAGAGAAACAAGATGCTATTGTAAATTCTGAAAACATTCCTAATTTTCCATGTTTATTCCTAAAAGGAGAAGTAGCCTTCATAACAAAAATATAGATTTTGTGCCTGAGAGCTGGTTTATTTCTTTACTTGCTGGAACTATGAGATATTTCTGGTGTGTTTGGTATATTCCCCATCTATTAGCCATTTCTCTGAGGAGACCCCATGATTTTGCTCATGAATAATATTAGAAAAAGATATCAAAGTTAGGAATACATGAGTGTCTTAAAATCTGTATGATTAGTGAAATAATTATTTCCAAAAGAATTGTATGAATGTGAAATAAAATCACACACATACAGATAAGAATTAGAATGTAGTAGATATCCTGTCTGCATTAATTTAGGAAAATAATATTAATGGAACAGCATTCGATGCTTCTTGATAGCTCTATACATGGACTTACCTAATTAAGTTAATGAGAATTTTTTAGTTTTCAGAAAATTTCAGTTTTCTGAAAATATTTTTGTTCATAGGCCTCTTTGTACATAGTCTTCTTCAATCTTAGCTGTGTTTATAAAACTTACAAGCTTTAATAGTGTGTTTTGATTATTTAAAAGTTCTTCCCATTGAGACTTCAGTAAAGAGCCAGTTCTCAGCATAAGAAATGTGTAAGGTGAGGGAAAAGTGTTTATACTCAAAGATATCTTCACATTGATGGAATTTTCCTATTAATGATCTTAGCTTATAACCAGAAGGATTTGGGCATTCTTTGTGATAGAAGTTAGGGCACTTTAGTAAATTATTATGCAGTTCAGCCTGGCATCTGGAAACAAATAAATCTTAGTGTCCCTTTAGTTGCTGAAATGGACAGAGCACAGTTGAGGTCATAGTTCTAAGAGCTGCCCTGTTGAAGGGGCATGGCCAAGAACTGTCCTGTTGAAGGGGCATGGCCAAGAACTGTCCTGTTGAAGGGGCATGGCTAAGAAACTGGACAAGCTGTAAGAGGAAGTCAGTTGGAAAAAAGAAGAAACCAGACAAACTGCGAGAGGATGTTGGTTGCAAAAAGAAGAACAGGACTGAGAGAGAGAGAGAGAGAGAGAGAGAGAGAGAGAGAGAGAGAGAGAGACTTCCTTAAAGGCTCCAGAGCACCAGAAGAGTGAATGAGGTGAACAGATTTTGAAAGCCATTTGAGAAGTCCTCAGTTTGGCAGTTGGAACAAACTGTTTTTATAAACTGGCCATATTTGGTGGATGACATAAACTGGCCTTACAAACTGGCAATATTAGGCCCAATGGACACCAAGTTTAAAAGGAACTGCCTGCTATGACTGCCATAATTCAGGTTATCCTGCATGAACTTACACTAAGAATATTAATATCATTTTAATAATAAATTAAAATATGGTTAGTTAGTGTTAGTAGATAAGTGTTTTATAGGTAAATATAAATATAAGTGTTTATAAATAAAAATATTCCAGTTACACTTCTTTGTCCCTTGAGGAGTCTTTCAGAAACTTTCATATTACAGTAATGCCTTAGTCCCTTGTTGTTTTGATTGCATGTTTGCATGTCACTGAGCTTTGGATTGGGGATTGATTCCTTAGGGATGTTCCCTTCAGAGAATATTGGACTTACATAGGCACAAATTCTTGGAGATATCAGCCTCTCAATTAGTGTGGTGTGGCACTGAGGAGCTCATGCCAACTGTAGCAGCCTCTGAACAATTTTTTCACTTTATCATACAGCTTCAGGAATTCTATTACTCTTTGAAATTAAAGGCCCTAAAAGATCAGTTCATTTCCTTTTTCAGACTTCAGAAAGAAAACCCAGTGGTTGAATCCAGTTCTGAATTAAAATCATAGAAATCCCAAGAACATAGGTATGTTTTCCATGACTTTTAAAAAATTAAAGCAACATTATTTACATTATGAGTAGAAATAAAGGGTGGTCTTGGATAACAGGTGTCAGAATATTAATACAAAAGACTCAGCTTCTATTTCCCAAGCTCTGTTGTTACATTTCACAAGAATGGATACAAAAATTTCCAATAGCTACTTTTCAGTCACTTTTGCTTATACAAGAAAACCACTGATTAAGTCGTGACTAGGTGGGATGTTGCCACCAAATGATGCTCATAAAGCCTGAGAAACAAATTCAAATACTTTATGTACAGTTTAATAAGTCATAGATAGTTAATTTGTATTTAACACTACTATTGAGCACACAGTAGCTGAATTTTCCCTTATTTTACTCCAGTTCATTTTCTTTTGACAGTGGAAATTGACTTGTCTATAATTCTGTAGCAAATAACCATGAACCAAGCATGGTGGCAGGTCTTTCAAAGCAGTTACTCATATGGCTGAGGAAGTAGGGTCATTTTATCAGTCTGGGTAATATAGTAAGCCCCTATCTCAAAAAGGCCACAGTCTTAACTTAGATGTGATATTGCCATTCATTTATTTGCTTAACAAACATTCAAGTCCACTCTATGACTGCCAGTAATGTAGGCAATGAATAAAAGCACCCACCAAATGATAAACGAAATAGTCATTATTTCTTCTTTCATGAAATTTAGTCATCCTATCAACATTTCAATTGGGTTGTGATGACTGATGGTTGAGGGAGTGTTCATACTCCTTTGATGTAATCCAGAATATACTTGGATGGAATATACAATGAAATTGACTGCAGAAGCATTTGTGCAGGTGTTTTGGAAAATAATTGAGAATTCACCCCAGGTCAACTACATTTAATTTTTGAAAAATTTCTCAGTTTTTATCTTACCTTGTGTTAGGAAAAATAGGTTGATTTATGGTATGGGATGGTATATGTCTTCTTCATCAAACAATGACAAGAGTTGACAAGCTACTTTTCTTCTTAAAATCCCTTCACCAGTAGACAGCAACCTTTGATTGGAGCATTTTACCATGAACCTGCCACTTCATCTCAACATGTCTGAGTTTCTTCACATCTATATGATCTATATAATCCATATCCATGTCACATCTTAATCCATCCAATTATTGAATGAATATACGGACACAGAATGTTTGTAAGTTCTGGAGCTATTCTTTTAAACAATCTTTAAAACTGGACCCTCTGTTGGGGACACTATATTTCAGGAGATATTGGGATGATTTTCCACAGAAATTTGGGAAAAATTGGAGGGAAGGTGTTCTAGAATCTAGTGAGTAGAGGCCAGATTAACTGCTAGATGTTCTGCAGCAGTATTGTCTGCATCAACTAATTGTCTAGACCATTGTGTTGATAATGATGCTGCTGAAAACTCTGGTCCCCAAAAAGTGCATAAATGAGCAATTTAGTAGTTATGTGGCTTCAAGAAGCTCAGTGTTCTAACATGTAAGATAAGGACACTGTCTGCTAAGGAGATGGAGTACTGTGTCTGCTACATTAGAAAGCACACAAATATCAAAGGAAAAAATAAAGCAAAAAAGATGGGTAAATTTAATGGAGTGTTTTGGCTGTTGGAGGGTTAATTAAAGCATTACTGCTTGTAAATCCATGCACATGCAAAGAAGGTTGAAAACATAAAATCTAGGAAATTTCTCTAAGAGCATAAAGAGGCAGGAAAAGATATGAATTCGATTATTACTGGAATAGTGCTTATAAATGTGTCCCAAGCAGGGTGGACCAGTTTTTATGAAACCAGGCACACTGCTTGCATGACCATCCAAATAGGTCAGACTGGCTGTGATGTCTTCTATTCTTGTGTTATATAGAAAGATCTCCTCAGCAAATTGATAGCAGGGTTAAAGGCAAACTAAGCCTTAGCAGAAAGGAAGTATTCTTCTAATTTCCATTTCTCTGCTTCTCTCTTTACCTATTTCTTCTCTTTCCTCCCCTTAGCCTGCTTCCACCTACTGTGTCAGTAGGAACAGGCAAAGTCTATTATGTAAATGCTTCTAGAACAGGAACACCAACTGGAGGAAGATCATGCTGCAAAGTAGGACACAGCCATTCTCAAGACATGACTATCTCCAAACACATCATTTCCTCTGAGTGTTCATCAGCTAATATTTTGACAGGAAATGTGGACTCAGGCAGACAAAAGAACAATAGCCTGTTTGCTGTTAATTTAACTGCATGAAACTTATTTTAGTACCTTGTCTTTGATATTCTAGTCAATTCACCAAATATTTGTTTTTATGTGCAAGGGGCCATGGTGGGCTGAGTGAAGCAAAAAAGAATTAATACTTTCACTGTTTGCAGGGTCTTAAATCAAGTTGAAATTCTGGGTGGCTGTAGAGCTAAATGTTTGATAATCAAGACATAAGTGCTTGAGCATACAAAGGGAGGAAGAGTAAACTGCATTAGTACCAATAACACAGACTTCTACACACACATATAAATTGATGTATATATATATATATATATGTATATACACTTACATTAATATAATTATTAAATAATCATTTACATACTTAAAACATACATGATATAAATACTATACCTCCCCTTTTCCTGTTTTGTGTTTCAGGAATAAACTTATAATAATACTAGAAACTATGTTTAGATACAATCACTGGACTTAGGGTGAAATTGACCAAGGTTTTAATTCCATTTCCAGTGCAACTTTTATATGACTTTCGTCAATAGTCATTTAAATTATTATTAGTATTACAATTATTGTTTTATAATGATATCCTTTTAGTACTAATGAAGAGATACCACTTTTTTTATATCAGATGGGTAATGTACTGATGCTATAACAAGGTTTGTGGGAGACACACATCACAGGATAGTGTGAACACCTAGTCATCATACTTATGACCCAAAAAGATATCCAGATATCCAGTTTTAGTGAAAAAAAAAGAGAGTATAAAATATACTGTCATGAGAAATAACCTAATGTAAGATGAAAAGTTCCCCACATGTTTTAATTTACAGAGAATTGTTTTTCCCCTTTTATTGAAAATAGATTTTTCTCATATATCATATTCTTATTACAGTTTTCTCTTCCTCTGCCTCTTCCAGTTCCTCTCCACCTTCCCTTATATCCAGATCCACATCTTTTCTGCCTCTCATTAGAAAAGAATAGGCTTCTAAGATATAACTATAAAATATAGCAAGATAAAAAAAAGACCATCACTTTGAAGTGGAACAAGGCAAATTAACAGAAGGAAATGAGCCTAAAAGAAGGCACAAAAATCAGAGACTCATTTGTTCACACACTCAGAAGTCCCATAAAAACACAACTGGAAGACATAATATATACACAGAGGACCTGGTGCAAATCCATTCCGGTCCTGTGCTTGAGGCTTTAATATCTGTGAGTTCATATGGGTTTTGCTCAGTTGATTTAGAAGGCCTTGTTATCCTTGTGTCCTCCACCCCCTCTGGCTATTACGTTCTTTCTGCCTCTTCTTCCACTGAGTTTGCAGAGCTCTGAGAGGAGAATTTTGATGGAGACATTCCATTTAGAGCTGAGTGTTCTGAGAGTTCTCTCTCTCTCTCTAATGTCTGGCTATGGATTTCTGTATTTTTCCCATTTGCTGGAGTAATGTTCTTTGATGATGGCTCAATAAGGCACTGATCTATGACTATAACAGATTATCACTAGGAATTATCTTGGTACTACATTTTAAAAATATTTATTTATTATTTCAGGTTACATCGCCATCACAATGTCCTCTTTCTGCCCTTCCTAGTCCAGCCCTCCTACCTTCTACCCCCATCCCTTCCATCTCACTCCTCTGGAGTGGAGTGTTCCTACATGACAGTTCCCCGCCCCAGTTCACAGCAGTCATATGAGGGCCAAGAGCCTCCTCATACACTGGGGCCTACAAGGCAACACCACTAGGGCAAAGTGTCTCATTGACAGGAAAAAAGTCTATGTTCATGTTCCCTTTGGTGCATTTGTTGTAGTATAGTTATCCTGTACTATATGGCCAAAATCCGACTATAAGTGAATAGATGCCATGTGCATCCTTCTGGGTCTGGGTTAGCTCACTCAGGATGAGCTTCTCTAGTTCCATCCATTTGGCTGCAAACTGCATGATTTCATCATTTCTGATAGCTGAGTAGTAGTCCATTGTGTAGATGTACCACAGTTTTTTAATCCATTCTTCAGTTGAGGGACATCTGGGTTGTTTTCAGTTTCTAGCTATTACAAATAAGGCTGCTATAAACATAGATGAGGAAACTTTCATGTGATTCAGTGAGGAATCATTTGTATGTATACCCAGAAGTGGTATGGCTGGGTCCTGAGGCAGAGCTATTCCAAGTTTTCTAAGATATCACCATACTGACCTCCATAGTGGTGGCACAAGCCTGCACTCTCACCAGCAGTGGAGGAGGGTTCCCCTTTCTCCACACCCTTGCCAGCATATGCTGTCATATGAGCTTTTGATCTTAGCCATTCTGACAGGTGTGAGATTGAATCTCAGAGTCATCTTGAGTTGCATTTCTCTGATGATTAAGGATAAAAGACCAACAGTATTTGGTTTTACCCTAGGTTACTGTGCTACCTGGTGTCTTGTTCTTGGTTACCCAAGAATGTCAGGCATGAGTTCTAGCTCATAGAGTGGGATATTGGTTGGCTACTCCCACAAGCTTTGTGCCACCAGTGTCCTAGCATATTTGCAGGCAGGACAGCATTGTATATCAAAGGAATTGTGGTTGGGTTGGGTTGGTGTTTCTCTTTTAGTAGAATCAGCCTCAAAATGTTGATTTGAAGATAAAATGTCTTAAATTCAGGTAGATAATTTGAAGCAAGATATAGTGGATTATATACTATATTAATTTCTATAATGAATGTAATTTAATTATGAGCACATAAAATTTTCATGAAGTTTCTATTGAGAGAATATTATTAAGGCAGAAGGAGGCAGAGAAGAAAGAATGTGGATTCACATTTTACTTTACAGTTTTCTTTTTCTGATTGTTGAAATTTGAGGAAAGTCTCAAAAATGATGTTGCCAGACACAGCATATAATGATGTGCATGCATATGCCCTTTGAACTCAGGTCTGCAAAAAGATAAATTTCACTTTGACTTTTATTAATTAGATAGCCTCACTTAATATTGCCAAGTTATTATCATTCTGATCTGTAACATAGACTTTTTGTATTCATCTCAAATGATCAAACACAATAATAAAATGAAAGGGTGGAATGTATGTCTTACATGGTATATTTTTCATATATGTGTTTCATTTCTTTATCTTTACAATATTCTCTTTTATAGCTTCACTCTTTTCAATCACTAGGTGAAATTCAATGGGGAACAGCACAGAAGTGACAGAATTCATCCTGCTGGGTTTGACAGATGACCCCAATCTTCAGGTCCCTCTCCTCCTGATATTTGTATTCATCTACCTTGTCACTCTGATTGGAAATGGAGGGATGATGGTCATCATCTTCTCGGACTTCCATCTCCACACTCCCATGTATTTCTTCCTCAGTAACCTGTCCCTTGTAGATCTGGGATACTCATCAGCTGTAGCTCCCAAGATGGTGGCTGCACTCCAGTCAGGGAACAAGGTCATCTCCTTTAATGGGTGTGCAGCTCAGTTTTTCTTCTTTGTGGGTTTTGCCACTGTTGAGTGCTATCTTCTGGCTTCCATGGCTTATGACCGCCATGCAGCTGTATGTAGGCCTCTTCATTATACCACTACTATGACAACGGGTGTGTGTTCCATTCTGACCATTGGCTCTTACACCTGTGGCTTCCTCAATGCCTCAATCCATGCAGCAGATACCTTCAGACTTTCCTTCTGTGGTTCTAATAAAATCAATCATTTTTTCTGTGACATACCCCCGCTTCTGGCCCTTTCATGCTCCAGCACACACATCAGTAAGTTGGTTGTCTTTTTTGTTGTGGGGTTCAATGTCTTTTTTACCCTCTTGGTAATTCTCATCTCTTACCTCTTTATATACATTGCTATTCAAAACATGAAGTCTTCTGAGGGACGAAGGAAAGCCTTCTCCACCTGTGCTTCCCACCTCACTGCTGTGTCCATCTTCTATGGCACAATCATCTTTATGTATTTGCAGCCCAGTTCTGGTCAGTCCATGGACACAGACAAAATAGCATCTGTTTTCTACACTGTAGTGATTCCAATGCTGAATCCCTTGATCTACAGCCTAAGGAACAAAGAAGTGAAAAGTGCCCTTTGTAAAATACTCAACAAATGTTATCCCCAGTCTTTTATTCTGAGTAGAAAGTAGGCAGCAAGTAAGGAATACATCTCCTCCTTGGACACTGCAACTTTTGAAGTCTAAAGAATTTCCGTTTTGCATTCCGAAGAATTGTGGCTATTTTATATCTTAGGAAAAGTTATAAAAAGCAGCACATAGAAATGTTTCTCTCTGGAAGATGATCTTCTGTTGAACAAAACAATATGGGACATTTACAGCTTTCTTGACATGTATTCATGGTGTAGTTTAAAGCAGATCAAAGCATACAGGTGGATGTGGTAAATTTCCACTGCCCTGTTTTTATCAGCAAGAAAAATTTACTATAAAAATCACATTTTCAACTTTATTTATTTGTATTTTCTGTGTGTATTTTAGCATGCTTGTACACATATTTGTATGGGTCCATATGAAGTACATATGCATGTGGAGGCCAAAGGTCAACTTTGATTGTATTGTTCTCCATCTTATTTTTTTGACGCAATGTCTCTCACTGAACACAAAGCCCTGCAAATTGGCTAGCAAGATCCCAGGTTCTGCCCATCTCTACTTCTTCAGTTCTGGGGCTACAGGTGTATACTGCTTTGCCTATCTTTTACATCGGTGCTGGAAATCTGAACTCATGTCCTTATGGTTGTGTGGAAAACACTTTACTTATTGAGCCAAATCCCCAGCCCTGTCATCAGTCAGCTAGAATTTACAGTATTACACTTAGCATTTATTTTGGCTCATGGTTTAGAAAGCTTAAGTTTCTTTTGTTATTAATGATTCTTTTAAATTGCATATAGTTATGGATTGTGTGACAATAAGCTACATCTACACAATGATCAAATCAGGGCAGTTTAACATTTCTGTCTACTTATTCAATATTGTTTGGTTAGTATTTAACTTCATAATACCAACAAAGTATCCTTCATAGTTTTGAATGATGTATCAGAGAATAGTAGGGCTTGGACTAAGAGTCCAATGATTTAGGATCAAATCTTAGCACCCTTCCTCTATCTTCATTCACTTTCCTATTTCTGATTCCTAGTTGTGCACCTCTGTATTCTCTGTCTGCTTTTACTTAAGTGTTGAGATAACTTTGGTAGTAAGTAATAAGCCACATGGAATAATGCAACAGTTTCAATAGATGAATATTAAACTTTAACCTAAATATACAAGTCTTTCTTTGGAGAGACTGCTCTGCACCCTTTGATTTTAGTTTCTGCCTAATATATTTACCAACACATGCAGAAGATTTGTAGAAAACAGGTGATTATTGCAAGGGACATGAAAAGAAATATTTATCTTCTGAATTGAATTACTGCATTTCTCAGATCTATCAAGTTTGGAAAATCTAATATAATGCAAACAATAGCTTTCTAGACCTTTGTTTTTATTTTTATTTTTATCTAATACACCTCTGGCTTCTAGTTGGATTCTGGTATTTTTTAATTAGACGCTATAAGAATGAAAAAATCTGCTTGGAAATTTATTTCTTAAGTTAAGAGTGACTCAAAGATGCTCAGTGCAAACCCACGCTCACATCTTGTTCCATGAGCTAAATGGTATGAGCAAATGTATTTGCATGATAAGGAAGTAGTAATTAATTTTGCTTTTTGAAATC
The DNA here is from genome assembly GCA_907164525.1 of Lophiomys imhausi. NCBI lineage: Eukaryota > Metazoa > Chordata > Mammalia > Rodentia > Muridae > Lophiomys > Lophiomys imhausi. The sequence goes on from CAJQZJ010033704.1 coordinate 1,349,816, forward strand.
AACTGCTTGATGGTGATTGTAGATATAATTAATGTAATTCACTATATAGTCCAGAATTTCAAAATCTAAAGAGATTTTGCCTGAACAAGAGGCAGAGGCCCACAATTTGGCTGTTAAAAATGTCCCCTATACAAAACAGGGAAAATGTACCCATGAACTCTTAGCAATATGGTTCTTTGAGCAAGACAAACATAATGATACTACTAGTTGACATGAAATATATGTGTAACAATAATAATTAAGAAGGACATCATAAATTTGGGAGGAAAGGATGTGGAAGGAGTTGAATGGGGGAGAGGGAGTGGTGGAATTGATGTAGATGAAGCATTCATGTATGAAGTTCTCAGGAAGTAAAATTATAAAAAGAGAAAAGAGGAAAAAAGAAGAGAGCGCAAGCAAAGTAATAGTAGTTGAAATATAGTTGGGTATATAACCAAATGATTCCTCACCAAACCACAAGGACATATCCTCACCTATGTTCATAGCAGCCATATGTAATAGCTAGAAACTGGAAACAACCCAGATGTCACTCAACTGATGAATGGATAAAAAACAAAAACAAAAACAAAAAAAAAACTATGGAACATCGACACAACGGAATAGTACTCAGCTATCAGAAACAATGAAATCATGCAATTTGCAGTCAAATGGATGGAACTAGAAAAGCTCATCCCGAGTGAACTAACCCTGACTCAGAAAGATGTGCATGGCATCTATTCACTTATAATTGGATTTTAGCCATATAGTATAGGATAACTATTGTACAATCAACACACCAAAAGGAAAAGGAACATAGACTTTGTTGATGAGAAACTTTGCCCTAGTGGTGCTGCCATGTAGGCCCCCAGTATATGAGATGGCTCTTGGCGCTCATGTGACTGCTGAACTGGGGTGGGGGACTGATGTGTGAGGACACCCCATTCTGGAGGAGTAGGGTGGGAAGGTGGGAGGGTGGGACTGGGAGGGATGGAGGGGGCCACTGTGATGGAGATGTGGCTTGAAGAAGTGAATAAACATAAAAGAAAGTAGACCTGATACAATCATATCATAGGCGTATTAAAAGTTAATAATCTACAGGCCAATTAAAATACAATGATGTGAAATAAGAAAAAGACAATCTCAAAAAAGGTTGATGGGAAGGGGATCTCCTCATCTGAGGAGAAGGAGAGGATGGACAGCTTTAAAGTTCAGGATTCACTGCACAATGGAGTCCTTCTCAGTGATCTATGGAGCTGAAGAATGGTGGTTTTTGAGATGAGTCTGAGAAGGACTTATCCAAACATTAAATGAATTCCAGTCTTGACTTTTCATTCTTCCTCTGTCCTCTATCTGTTTCCACTTTCCTTTCTCTTCCCTCCTACTCTTTTCCTTGTCTTCTTAATATCTTTCTCTTATTACCCATAGCATACCTTTCCTCATCCCTATGACATTTAGAGCTCTGTGAAAATTTTCAATTTCAGAATCTAAATTCTACAACCATTATAGTACATAGTAAGTTGAATTTATATGTATTTCCTTATGGCTCTATACCTCACTAAAGGTAGAAAAGTGTTAGTCTTTTGTTTTTTTCTTCCTTTTAAAAATTCTTCTCTCATATATTACATCCTGACTATAGTTTCCCCTACCCTCAGGTTTCCCCACTACACCCCTTCTTCCCCAGATCCACCAACTGCCTCCCCTCAAAAAAGAGTAGATCTCTGAAGGACTTCAACCAAACATGGCATAACAAGCTACAGGCATATACCATCACATATAGGCTGGACAAGGCAACCCAGTAGCAGGAAAAGGGTCCCATAAACAGGTAAAAGAGTCAGGTACAGTCCCTGCTCCCATTGTTAGGATTCCCACAAGAGCACCCAGCTACTCAGCCATATACGGAGTAGCTAGGAAAGACCCCCACAGGATCTCTGATCTCTGCAAGCTCCCAAGAGTCCTGGTAAGTTGCTTCTGTGAGCCTTGTTCTCATGATGTTCCTGATCCCCCTAGTTCCACTGATCCTTTCTCTTCCACCTCCACAGGATTCCCAGACTTCCACATAATGTTTGACTGTGGGACTCTGCATCTGCTCCCATTAGTTGCTGGATGAAGTCTCTCTGGTCTCTTTGATGGTGATTCTGCTAGGATCCAGTCCCAGAATACCCTTCAGGCAGGACAAACAGTAGACTGAAGGTTTTGTGGCTGGGTTGGTGTCCCAATCCCTCTGTTTGAGGAGGCTTGGCCTGATTATAGAAAATGGCCTATTCAGTCTCCATGAAAGAAAACTTTAAACAATCTACAAAATTACCTAAATCAACCCTCTGCTTTACAAAATAAAACCTCAAACCCATAGTTTAACTTACTTAAACTCACCAAGAAGTAATTGCAGATTGATTCTGCTCTGTTCTATAGTTTACAAACACATTGGCATGTGAAAAATATCTTTATATTTAAAAAACCTTACATTTGTTCATCATAAGGTGGTATTTGTGGTTGCTGAGAAAACCAAAGCTTTGAGAAATTAACTTATCTTCTGACTTGTATGACAAGAACTTTAAATCTCCAAAGAAAGAAATTGAAGAAGATGTCAGAAGATGGAAAGATCTTCCATGTTCATGGATCAGAGGGTTAACATAGTAAAGTAGCCATCTTACCAAAAACAATCTACAGATTCAATGTGATTCCCATCAAAATTCCTAAACAATTCTTCACAAACCTTGAAAGAGCAATTCTTAACTTCATATGAAAAAAAACCTAGCAATTGTTTTTTTATTTTTAAAATAGCAAAAACAGACTAGCAAAAACAATCCTGTACAATAAAAGAACTTCTGGAGGTATTACCATTCCTGATTTCAAGTTGTACTACAAAGCAATAGTAATAAAAATTGCATGGTATTGGCGTAAAAACAGACAGGTTGATCAATATAATAAAATTGATGATCCAGAAATAAACCTACACACCTATGGGCACATGTTTTTTTACAAAGAAGCCAAAACCGCACAATGGAAAAAAGAAAGCATCTTCAACAAATGGTACTGGCCTAACTGGATTATGTATCTAGAAAATACAAATAGACTCATATCTATCATCCTGCACTAAACTTAAGTCCAAGTGGATCAAAGACCTCAACATAAAACCGGATATACTAAATCTAAAAAAAGACAAAGTGGGGAATAGCCTCGAACGCAGAGGTACAAGAGACTACTTCCTGAACTGAAAACTAATAACTCGGACATTAAGATCAACAATTAATAAATGGGAAATTAAGAAACTGAAAACCTTTTGCAAGGCAAAGGACACTGTCAATAAGACAAACTGACAGTCTTCGGGAAAGGCTTCTTTTTGGGAAAGAAAAAGGCTTCCTTTTGGAAAAGGATTAGAAAAGAATGTTTACCAACTCTGCATCCAATAGAGAGCTCATATCCAAAATATATAAAGAACTCAAGAAACCAAACACCAGCAAACCTAATAACTCAATTAAAAAATAGAATTCAGAGCTAAACTGAGAATTCTAAACAGAGGAATCTCTAATGGCTGAGAAGCACTTAAAGAAATGCTCAAAATCCTTAGTCATCAGGAAAATGCAACTCAAAACAACTCTGAAATCCCATCAGAATGGCTAAGATAAAAAACTCAAGTGACAGCATATGCTGACAAGGATGTGGAGCAAGGGGAATACTCTGCCATTCCTGGTGGGAGTGCAAACTTGTACAACAACTTTGGAAATCAATCTGGTGGTTTCTCAGAAAATTGGGAATAGTCCTTCCTCAAGACCCAGCTGTACCAATCCTGGGCATATATCCAAAAGATTTCCCACCATACTGCAAGGAGATTTGCTCAACTATGTTCATAGCAGCTTTGTTCATAATAGCCAGAAACTAGAAACAACCTAGATGTTCCTTATCTAAAGAATGAATAAAGAAAATGTGGTATATTTACACAATGGAATACTACTCAGTTATTAAAAACAAGGAAATTATGACATTTGCAGGCAAATGGATGGAACTAGTAAGATCATGCAGAGTGAGGTAACTCAGACCCAGAAAGACACAGATGGTATGTACTCACTTATAAGTGGATATTAGCCATATAGTACAGGATAACAATACTACAATCCATAGATACAAAAAAGCTAATAAACAAGGAGGGCCCAAGGAAGGATGCTTGAATTTCACTAAGAAATGGAAAAATATAGACATTGGCAATAGATGAAGAGGGGAAACTGGGTGGGAGGGGGTGGTGAGGGGAATGAGGGTGGTGATTAGGTGGGGAAAAGAGGGAGTGGGATGTGTAGGGCTGGGAGAGAGAAGAGAAACTGATGAGGGTGGGATCTGTGGGACAAACTGGAGACTTGTGAAAGAGTAGCTCCTTCGAGGATATGTGGGTCACTCTATCTGAGAATACCAGAGAGGGATATAGAGCCTGAAGTGACCACCTTCTAAAGCCAGACAGGAATGTCAGTGGAGGAGGGAGACACCAACCTACCCACAAAACCGTTGACCCAAAATCTACCCTGCCTACAAGATGTGTAGGGATGAAGATGGAGCAGAGATCAAGGGAACGGACAACCAAAGACTGCCCCACCTTGAAACCCACCCCATGTGAGTGAGCCAACCCCTGACTATTAATGATACTCTGCTATGCCTTCGGACAGGAGTATGGCATAACTCTCTTCTGAATGGCTCCAGCCAGCAACAGATCAAAACAGATGATGAGACCCACAGCCAATCATTGGACAGAGACCTGGCAGTCTTGTTGAAGAGTTGGGGGAAGGATAGAAGTACCTAAAGGGGACAAGAACTACACAAGAAGACAAACAGAGGTGACTAACCTAGGTCATTGGGGGCTCACAGAGACTGAACCGTCAACCAAAGAACATGCATGGACTGAACTCAGGCCTCTTACACATATGGAGCTGAGGGGCAGCATGGTCTTCATGTGGGCCTCCTAGAAATTGGAGCTGAGGCTGTCCCTGACACCTACTCTGTTGCCTACTGTTGGATAACTTTCCCCTAGCTGGACTGCATTGACTGACTTCAATGGAAGAGGATGCAGTTAGTTCTGAAGTGATATGAAGTGCTGGGGAGGGTTGGTGGTGGGGGGTCCCTTCTCTGAGAAGAAGGAGAGGGAGGGATTCAGATAGAGGATTGGAGGGAAGGACTGAGAGGAGAGGAGGGAGGGGGCTATTGCCAAGATGTAAAGTGAATAAATAAATTAAAGAAAAAATGTGATGTTTTGTAACAGAATCTTTACCCTCTCTGCTTAGCATGTTGAGAAAAGAACAACAGGGATCTATTTCAGTAAGTTTCAAATAAGATTTTATTTAGTGGATTAATGAAAGTCCTCAGTTCTTCATGATGAGTCCCTATCATGGGCAAAGTGCTCTGCTGGACAAATACATTTAACATGTTAAGAGATAATTCCTATGTCAGCAAGCAAAGCAAAGTCTGTGTACATTTGACTGATGTAATATATATTAAGGCTAATGATTCAGCATTCAATATCCTTGTTAACAAGAATATATCTTGTACTCCACCAAATATGAGTGAACTAGAGCACATTTATTTTCAGTGTTGGTAGCTGGAGTTGACTGTTTGAATGCAGCAGCCAACAGAGATGACATGTATCAGCCAGTGTTTACTGGCAGAAACTAGAGGGAAGGCATGGTGTGAGGTCTTTGAAAGAATCTGATGATATATAACACCATTTCTGCTTCAGGAACAACTTACAAATAGTGCACTGGGACATGGCATATATGTCTAGACAGATGACAAGTTAGAGCATCTATGACACTGTCAAATTAGTAGTGTGGGGAAAGTCATTAAGCAAAGTGCTTTAGGGAAGAGAAATAAACTTGTGCTCAGGGAAGGCTCCTTGGGGAAGATAGGGGTTGATCCAGACTCTGAATGGATAACACTGACAGAGCTGGCGATTCCCAGATAAGAGATGCAGCTTCTCTGTGAAACTAGTGTAAACCACTTATCTCTGAGATAATTTCCTCTTTGTCAAATTAGAGATACTACCATCCTCAAGTCTGCTGGGAGGGTCAAATAGACTATTGGGTGAGAAAGTATTTTCAGAATTGTTACATTCCTTCTAACTCCAGTACTGCTGTTAGTCATAATTTTAACAACAGATCTGAATGAGGAATTCTGCACCAACCATCTAAACCCAGATGTGGAGGAGGTGGTATTATACAGGACATATTGAGTGGATTTAGAACATTCATATTATAGCAAAATAAACCTTTAATTTCTTAGTTTATCATTTCTACAGGCAACTGGGAATTGTTTCCAGCAACTTAGATCAAGAACCAAATACTTCATCCCTATAGATGAATCCCCAAAACTCCTACCACTTAGCTTCCAGGTCAAAACACAAGGATCCTATCTCCTGCTAGCAGAATAGGTTTATCAGTTTTTGAAGTAATTTCACAAGGCCTGACAGAGGATGAATTTTTAGAATAACCATTAAAATTTTATTACACATACTTGCATATATATATATATATATATGTATATGAACATATACAGGTGTGGGATTTAAATAAGTATAAGCATACATATGTATACATATAAATCGATGCATTCTAACAATAAATTTTTAGTTAAAATACCTATATTTATTAATACTTAACAAACACCTATAAAACACCTATATCCTATAACCTACAATACTTAATACCTATAACTTATAACCTAATATTTACAAACACTTAATACCTAAGAATACTTAACCAATCCTATTTTAACCCTTTTGAAAGGATATTAAAATTCTCTAACGCAGGTCCATGTGGGCATCTTGGTTAGCAGTCAGTCTTCTCTCTGCAGGCACCCCTTATAGTAATTTGCAGTCTACCTCTGGCAGTCACGGCAGGAGTCCTATCTTCAGATTGGCTTAGCTTCCTCTGGGCCTAGCTTTGTAGGTTTGTGCTGTCAGTTTATTTCAACTGCTAGCTTGTGGCCAGCTTATGAGGCCAGCCTGTCTTAACTGCTAAACTTGATTTACTTTTGCCGTCTCCTCAGCCCGTGAGCACCTCATGGCCTCCAAACTCTGCCTGCCTCGCTCACTCTTCCAGCACTCTTAGGTCCTTAGACAGATGTCTTTAGTGTCCAGTTTTCAAAAACTTTCTCAGCAGGTTCTATGCCATGCCTTTTCTGTCAGCCTTGTTAGGCACAAATCTCTTTCTCAGACTCCACCTGTCAGTTTTTCAGTAATCCTTAGTTTATTTGCAAAGGTTTCTGACCATTGATTTGCCCCAGGTTATTGCAGCCCAAAGGCTGGTGAATGGCATTCATACCTTGCTTCACTTCTCCAGTGTGTGTTTCTGCAAGAGAGAGAGAGATCCACGTGGAGCTCCCTAGTTTATATTGGGCATCATCTCGTGACTCTTGGCAGTCTTGTGGGCTCACAAGATCTCTCACAATATCTGGTGGTCCCCGTGGCTTCTTGCAGCAGCTGACATCATCTGAGGCTTCTGCAGATTCTTAGCCACACCCCTTCAACAAAGCACTTTTGTGTTTCTGAGGGAACTAGGGTTTCAACTGGGCTCCTCCCATCTTGGCTCCAAGTCCTCTAGCATCTAAGCAACACCAAGCTCCTCCTTTATATGCTGCCAAGGGCCTGGTTGAACTAATTCAAATAACAATACAAATATTAGTAATAATTCTTATGTATTAAGCTTTGAAGCTATGCCCTTGTACATGTCAAGCAAATAAGTGTTCTATTATTTAGCTATATCTGCAGTCCATATATTTTAAATACTTACTATAAATCAAAAAGGAAAATGTAAGCAACCCAAGAGGAAACATAAAATATAAATATCCAATCTATTGTTAATTTATTTGGTTATTTCTATTTGTTGTCTATTTATTTGGTTTATTTCTAGTTTTATATAGCAATGGATAATATCGACATGAACATTTTGGTCATGTATAAAAGTACATGGAGTATTTAGTTTTCTCGTGTGTATATATCTGACAGTGGAACTTGACTAAATAATGTGATACTGTTTTCTAAAGTTCTACCAGTTTATAAGATAGAAACAACGTGTGAGAATTCTAACAGTACTTCTTTTCACCAGACTTTTGAGAAGTGCCATTTTGGAAAGACTACAGTATCTTTCATGTCTTATTTTGGCTTTAGATTACTAATGATGTTCAACACACTTTTTCTTTACTTTCCAGATTTTTATCTATTTTTCTATTGTGTAAAAAATAACACAAACCAGAGATGAATCCTATCAAATTAATTTGGAATGTGTGTATGAAAGCATTTATTGTTATGTTGGTGTTTGCTTGGTAACTTCTGTTAAACTGAACCTAGATATTTATGAATCTTGTTTTACTGTGTATTTCTCTCTATATATATCTATTTCAAATGCATATGCATTTTTCAAATATGTATATATACTATCTATCATAGCAAAAATTTAATTTAATTAGATAAATCAAACATAACTCCAACATTTAAAGAGCTCATATAAATTTCTTCTACATACTCTCTGAGTATGTTGTATTTCACAGTTTAAATGTTTATAAAGATATATCCATCAGAATACCTATATTCAAGAAGTTTATAGTTCAATAAAATGATTTATGAAAAATAATATGGAAGTAAACTGTAACTTTCTTTTTTAAAAAATATTTATTCATTTTAACATCCCATTCACAGCTCCCTCTCTGATCTTCTCCCAATCCTGCCCTCGCACCTTCTGAACACATTCCCCTTTCCCATTCTTCTCAGAGAAGGGAATCCCTACCAACCTGCCCTAGTACTTCATGTCACATCAGAACTAACTGGAACCTCTTCCACTGAAGCCAGTCAATGCATCCCAGCTAGGGGAAAGGTATCCAACTGTAGGCAACAGAGTAGGTGTCAGGGATAGGCCCTGATCCAATTGGTATGGGGCCCACATAAAGAGTAGACTATCCCTCAGCTCTGTGAGTGTAGAGGGCCTGGGTTCAGTTCAGCATAATCTTTGGTTGGTGGCACAGTCTCTGTGAGCCCTTATGGATTTCCCCCAATTCTTCCACAAGACTCCAAGTTCTCTGTTCAGTTTTTGACTGTGGGACTCGGCATCTGCTTCAATCCTTTGCTGGGTAGATCCTCTCATAGGACAGTCATGCTATGCTCCTTTCTACAAGCATAGTGGAACATCATTAATAGTGTCAGGGGTTGGCTCTCTACCATAGTTGGGCCTCAAGTTGTGCCAGTCCTTGCCAGGCCATTCTCTCAATCTCTGCTCCATTCTTATCCCTGCATGTCTTGTAGTCAGGGTGGATTTTGGGTCAAGGGTTTTATGGATGGGTTGGTGTCACTCTCCCTCCACTGGCAGTCTTTCCTGGACTTAGGAGATGGACACTGTGGTCTCCATATCCCCTGCTGTTAGGATTTTCAGCTAGAGTTACCCATATATCCTTGCAGAAGCTTACCATATCACAGGTCTCCAGTTTGTCCCAGAGAACCCCCAATAGGAGAGAAAGTGGGGAATAGCCTTGAATGCATAGATATGGGAGACAACTTCCTGAACTGAACACCAATAGCTCAGGTGCTAAAATCATCAATTAATAAATGTGACCTTATAAAACTGAAAAGCTTTTGTAAGGCCAAGAACGCTGTCAATAACATAAAATGGCAACCCACAGATTGGGAAAAGATATTCACCAACCTTACAACTGACAGGGTGGGTAATATCCAAAATATATAAAGAACTGAAGAATTTAAACACCAATAAACCAAATAACCCAATTAAAAAATGAGATGCAGAGCTAAACCGAGTATTCAAAACAAAGGAATCTCTAATGGCTGAGAAGCACTTTTAAACTCATGGAGATAAACTGATAATAGAATATTAATCAGTTGTCCAATATGTATGTAGTGGAAATTTGGAAAGTATGTTATACCTTATAATTTTCATAATTGTGGTCTAATTATTCAAAAAAAGAATGAAGAGTTCTGGGAGAAGGGGGAGAAGGTGGAAGGGTGGGCGGGCGAGGGAGGGGTGGAGGGAGGGGACTGTGATGGAGATGTTACTTCAAGTGATAAATAAACATTAAAAATTAAAAAAGAAATGCTCAACGTCTTACTCATCAGGGAAATGCAAATAAAACAACTGTGAGATTACATCTCACACCTGTGAGAACAGCTAATATAAAAAACACAAGTGACAGCTCATGCTGGCAGGGGTGTGGAGCAAGGGGGGATGCTCCTCCATTGCTGGTGGGAGTGCAAACTTGTACCATGACTTTGGATATCATTCTGACCCTTTCTCAGAAAATAGGGGATAGTTTTGCCTCAAGACCCACCTATACCACTCCTGGGCATATACCTTAAAGATGTTCCATCATACTGTAAGGACGTTGGCTCAACTATGTTCATAGCATCTTTATTTCTAACATCCAGAACCTGGAAACAACCTAGATGTCCTTCACCTGAAGAATGGATAAAGAAAATGTGGTACATTTACACAATGGAATACAAGGAAATCATGAAATTTGCTGGCAAATGGATAGAGCTAGAAAAGATCACCCTGAATGAGATAACTAGTCCCAGAAAAAACAGATGGTATGTTCTCACTTATAAGTGTGTATTAGTACACACTATATAGTACAGGAAAACCATCCTACAATTCAGAGACCCAAAGAAGCTAAGTAACAAGGAAGGCCCAAAGGAGAATGCTGGATCTCATTCAGGGAGAGAAAAAAATAGACATTGGAAATAGATGAAGAGAGGGAAATGGACAGGAGAGGGGGTGGGTAGGGGAAAGCAGGGGTGGGAGGTGGTAGGGCTGGGAGAGAGAAAGGAAACTGAAACTTTCTTACTAGGGAAATAACAAAGATTAAAAAAGGATGAGAGAGATATGAGGGTGGGAAATGTGGCATTATGGGAAAAATTATGCTCAAAGTAGATTACGTAATTTTATAAAAAACAGATGTTAAGAGTTGGAGGAGGGGAACAGTGCTGTGAGATGCTGTCTTCTGGACACTACAGCATGGCTGTTTAATACATAACCTCATAGCAGGTAATGTTACAGAAAACTGGCATAGGAACAGGTCAGTTAAAAATTCTAGAATAGGAGGGGCTTGTGTGGTTCCACTCCTGTCTGTTGGCCATTGATAACTGTTGGGGAGGGAGAGTCACTTTTCTTTAGGAGTGTGATTACTGGTGTGTTCCCTATGTCCCAGTAGATGATTCCACATCCATGTGCCAGAGTCCAGATCCAGATGAGGGAAGGGATTGAAGGAGGGTGGATGCGATGAGGAAAGAATCAAGAGGCAGGACAGCTTTTAGTTTTCTTCCATGAGAGACAGGTCAGAGAGGAAACACAACTCGGTATGGCTTGACCTACTTTGACAACTTCTGTCTCTTACAGGGTTTATTTTTACAAAATTTGGTAGACAAGAATAGAGTCATGATGGTACAAAAAAGAGATCATCATTCTTGTCCCTGGACATATGTCACAACTTCCTCTTGAACGTAAGTTTAGTCATCATTGATAAGCTGTGACAGAACAGTTATCTTTTACAATCACATTCCCTCATCAACCCCATAATCATACTTTAAAAAATCTGGAGGCATATTTTGCCAAAGCATGACAGCTTGTTCTCAGGCTAGTAGATCTTGAGGTACTAACAGCATTATCTCAAGGGCATTAGACAGAAAGAAAATCTCTAAGCCAGCCTGGGGATAGATTGTTATGTCCCAAGCAGTGTATTAACAACTTTTAATAGTCAGAGTGCTAATTTTTATTAGGATCAGGAAAAGTTTCAGGTCAAAGCTGCTGCAGTTATTATTCAGTTTCTGCCATAATACAATGTTTATAACTTCTTTTTTGTAGAATTTACTTATATGTCTAATCTTGGTATTGTTTTGTTCCTTGGTCATATGCCACCATAGTGGCCCTGTATGAGTTAACCTTTCCTAAGAAAAGGAGGTCTTAATAATTTATTCTTTTATCATTTATCCATACCATTCTTTGTAGTAGGAAGAAGCTTTTAATTTGATCTGCTGCCAACTTCTCTAGCCTACCAAATCTTTTTTCCCTTTTTAAAGTTTACTTTGTTTCTATTATTTTGTTACTGAGTAAGTGCAGGGGCGGACATATCTTTGGGTCAGAGCCTCATAAGGACATCTCTGGCATTTTTGTTTGAGTCACAACCTCCAGGGCATAAGGAAGACCTTTAAGTAGAGTCAGATAAGGATATCTTCCTAAAAGCAGGAAGGATAGTTTGGTCAGGACATTCCTGGGGAAGCTTAGAAGTAGCACTTCTGGGAGAAGGTGTAAATGTTTCATAAGAAAATTTCCATCAATCCAATATCTCCAAATTGTACAAATAATAAAAGCACCCCAAGCATGCAACACGTGGAGATCAAGGCCAAAATATGGAAGATTGCAGTATAATGATGGGATTACAAGGCTCAGCTTTGCTGGATCTCTGTCAAGCTTTGTGCTGATTTATGACTTTCACTGTTCCCATTAAATATGGCTGTGCCATCCATGAGCATAAGAACAGCACCAGTTAGACTCAGTAGGATAAAGATAAAAATTTATAAAAAGAGACATGAGATGTGATTAGGGGATCTGAGGAAGTTGGGTGGGTAAGCATGGAGATGATTAAGAAATATTGTATCTATGTATGACATTGTCACAAAGTAAAAAAGTCATAGTAAAATGTAATATCTATTCATAAATAACCAACTTGAATAATATGTAAGAAAGATAATCAAGGCAGATAGATATAAGTTGGTAAATAAATTATTGCTCTCAGGGTGAGAATTGAAAAGATAATTTTTTTTCTAAGAAAGAAAGAAACAGTAAAATGGGAAGGAAGCTATGCAGATATAGTCAAGAAACAGATACATACTTTTAAAGGCAAATAATGGAAAATAAGTTTTGAATGATACATATAATGCTGTATTTTGTCTTACTGGTTAAGATTTTCAACTCAAACTGTATATTTGCATTAAGGAAATTAGTGTTGTGCAAATAGTTGTTACACTGCTAGCTGTGACTATAGTTTACACAGACGGGAGTGAGATTGGTATGCCTGAGGCCATAGGTCAAATTTCCAGCATCAAAAGTTTTTTTTTATCATTTGGTAAATATTATACTGTATCATTTGGTAAATAATATATGTAGATAAATAAGAAACCAAAAAGACTATACATGTTTGTGATAGATCTAATTTTTGGTTGATGAATTTTTCTTGGTTTAATTAGGCCATTTGGTTCAATCTAGAAATTCATGCATTTATTTTAGGTTTTTTTTCCAGCTTAATGGAATACAGGTTTTTAAAATATTTCTTTATAATAATTTCATTTTTTGTGTATTTCTGTTGTTCTGTTTTCCTGTTCATTTGTCATTCTGTTAGAGTTTTGTCTCCCTCCCTCCCTCCCTCCCTCCCTCCCTCCCTCCCTCTCTCTCTCTCTCTCTCTCTCTCTCTTTCTTTCTTTCTTTCTTTCTTTCTTTCTTTCTTTCTTTCTTTCTTCCTTTCTGTTAGTTGGGCCCAGGGCTTTTCAATCTTTTTTCTTCTTCTCTAAGAACCAGCTTTTAGATTTAATGAGTTTTCCTATTTCTAGGTCATTGATTTCTCCTCTGACTTTTATCATATCTTGCAATGGATTGGGTTTTGGTCTGGTTCATTCTTGTTTTTCAATGTTTTGAGTTAGATCATTAAGCCATTTACTTGTGTTCTTTATGACTTCTTTTTATTGCTGAAAGTTCTTTCTGACTTTTTAATGTAGGATATCAAAAATATGTATTTGCTTTCAATATGTCCCGGAAGTTTTGTGCTGTGTTTTCATTTAGTTCCAGGATTTATTTTTTATTTCTTTCTTGATTTCTTATTTGACCCATTCATCATTCAAGCTATCAGTTATTTAATCTCTGTGAATCTGTGCATTTACTACAGATTTGTCTGCTATGAATTTTAAGTTTTGTTGCAGTGTGATCATACAGGTTATAAAGAGTGATTTGAATATTTTTGAATTTGTAGTGATTTATGAGTGTTTTATGTCCCAGGATATTTAAAAAAGCTTCCATTTATTGCTGAGTAGAATGTAGAAGGTATTTAGGTGGAATATTCTGCAGACATCTATTAAATTTATTTGATGCATGATGTCAACTAATATTGATGTCTATCTGCTTATTTTTAATTTTTTGTTCAGACTCTGTGTTATTGAAGAATGTGAGTTTGTTGAAATAACTTACTATTAATCCAATGGCAGCTTTCTTATGAAATTGGACACACCAGAATCTGGTGCATATACATTTAGTATGTCTTCTTGATTAACTGTTCTCTTGAGTAGAATAAATCTTATCTCTTTATATTTTCTGATTAGTTTTAGATAATTGTCTATTTTTTCAGATATTAGGATAGTGATGTCTTCTTTTTTCCTAGTCTTATTCGATTAGAGTAATTTTGTTCATCCTTTTACTCTAAAGTAGTGCCTAACTTTAAAACTAGGATGTGTTTCTGGTAGACAGAGATAGATGGATTTTGTTTTTCATACAGTCACTTGGCCTCTGTACTTTATTTGGAGAATTGAGGTCACTGATATTTAATGCACACTGAAATGTGTGCATTAATGTGGTCTCTGTACTGCTGATTTTTGGTGTTATTCTTTGTGTTCTCAGTGCTATTTTGTGTCTTACTGATTATTTATTTTTATTTCTTTCCATAGTCATATAGTCTTTGATTTCTTAAGCTTGAAATAGTGATTTCTTAATTTTCCTTAGTTTTGATTTGTTGGATTTAATTTATGTTAGGCCATTTATGTTACTGAAAGTTTGTTGTTCTCTTTCAATCATGGCAGATAGATTTGCTAGGTACATTAGTCAAGGTTGGCCATAATAGTCTTTTAGGATTGGAAAGCATTGCTCTAGGCTTTTCTGGCTTTCAAAGTTTCCATTCAGAAATCAGTTGTTATTATTATGGGTTTTCCTTTACATAAGAAATATATTTTTTCTCTTTGAGCTTTTAGTACATTTTGTTATTCATATTTAGTGTTTTTTATAATTTATTTTTTATTTCTTCAAGTAACATCTCAATCACAATCCCCTCCCTATTCCCCCCTCCTGTCCCACCCTTCCACCCTTTTCCCCCTCAATGCCCCCATCCTCTACCTTTTTTTTTTTAGTTTAAGGTATATCTTTTTCCCCCCAACTGCTCCCCCTTTCAGTCCAACAAATGTTTCTTTCTCTTATAACAATAAATACAATACAAAACAACAGAAATAAATAGGCCACAATTATGAGAGTTATATGGCTTAGCATACATTCCCAATGTCCAGTCCATATGTATTTGGCACCTGACTTTAACATTCTACTATCTAACCATCTCCATGAGTTTAAAGTTCTATATCTAACTCAGCTTTCATACTAACTTGCCTTACAATTTTAAAAACATCTTCTTAGACCCAGAACACCCTCTTGATTCCTAAACAACTCAAAATTTAACTATGAGACTCTAGCTATCTATTCTTCAACCACCTGAAAACCCCTTGCTTCAACTGTAGACAGAATGCTGTCCAAAAAGTACAAAACTTGGAAGCAGGTAGGTCGGCAGCCTAGCTCTGCCAAGACAGGGTAGGTAAGTCCTTCATAATTCCTGCTCTACAATCAATGTCTGTCAGAGTAACTGGGCCAAATGGCTGAAGATTGATGCTGTAATGTATGGAGAGAAAATGGGAACTATCCAGGCAGCCACTGGTGTGTCATTTGTTAGTTTTGGAAGCTGCGGGCCCTGCACTTCCTATATAATCATACATATTTAGTGTTTTTTTAATTTAAAAATTTTATTGAATCTTTTGTGACTTTTGCATCATGCAACCCAATCGCACTCATCTCCCACTCCCTTCATATATGCCCTATACCCTCATAACCTTCCGAAAGCAAAAAAAACAAACAAATAAACAATCAGTCAAACAAAATCTTTGTATAGAAACTGTCATGTGTCTGTCATAGGGTGTCACATAATATACCCTTCTGCTGGTACAGCGTTACTTGCAAATGGTCATTGGGATGAGTCATTGGCCTGATTCGAGGCCTGTGACTTCTGCCATACTATCAATACTGGATCCTCCTTGGGAACTTCTCTGAGACATCCTGTTGTTGCCCTGTGTCATGGAGATCCTGCAGCTTTTGGTTTGTAGTTCTTGCCCCTTCACATGATCCAGCAGTTCATAGATAGGGTGAATGTTGGAGTAGGCTAACTCAGATCTCTAGATCTGGGCCCAAGTGGAAGCTGAGTTGGTCAGCCTACCAACTCCCCTGTGCACGCACAACCAAGATCAGCTCTCTTGCTTTGCTCAGGGGAGGAGTGGGACCAGTACTCCTTCTCTTTCAATTTGGAGCCACTCCATGCCACGAGGGTAAGCTCTACAGTGATGCTCAGGCAACATGTGGGTCCAGCTCTCCTGAATGTTGTGGTCAGTGAGGGACAGGGCCAGCTTTCCTGCTCTCCTGGCCTCAGGGTCAGCTCATCTGTCTGCCACTTAGTGTTTTAACTAATCAATGCCACAGAACATTTCTTTTCTGATTTTGTCTATTTGGTGTTCTGTGTGTATCTTGTATCTGTATGGTGTGTGTTTCCTTAGTTTGGAAACATTTCCTTCTATAATCTTGTTGAAGATCTTGTCCATGCCATTGACATAGGATTTCTCTCTCTCATTAATGCCTATAACTTGAACTTTAGTTTTTTTTAAAGATACAATACATTTTTTTGTGTTTTGTTCTATATTTAAAATTTATTTTGCATTTTCTTTTTTAAAAGTTTTTAAATGTGAAAATCTATTTCTTTATTTCTTTTCTTACTGCTTATTTATTACCTCAATTTACATCTCCATCACAGTCCCCACCCTCCACCCCTCCCAGACCCACCCTTTCATCTTCTCACCCTCTTCCCCTTCTCTTACCTATCTTACTCCTCCAGTGGTGGGTGCCCTACATATCAACTCCCTTATGTTCAGCAGCCATATGAGGGCTAAGAGCTTCCTCTTGCACTGGGGGCATACATGGCAGCTCCAATAGGGCAAAGTTACCACTTACAAGTAACAAAGTCTATGTTCCTGTTCCTTTCAGTCTGTTGGTTGTAGGCTAGTTATCCTGTACTATATGACTAAAATCCAGTTATAAGTGAATAGATGCCATGTGCATCTTTCTGGGTTTGGGTTAGCTCACTCATAATGAGCTTTTCCCGTTCCATCCATTTGGAAGCAAATTGCATGATTACCTTGTTTCTAATGGATGAGTAGTATCTCATTGAGTAAATGTACCACAGCTTTTTTTTTTTTTTTTTTATCCACTTGTTGGTTGGGGGACGTCTGTGTTCTTTCAATTTCTAGCTATTAAAAACAAAGCTACTATTTACATAATTGGGGAGATGTCCTTGTGGATTGGTGAGGAATCGTTTGGATGTATACTCAGGAGTGTTATGGCTGGGCCTTGTGGTAGAGCTATTCCAAGTTTTCTAAGATATCACCAGTCTGATTTCCATAGTGGTTGTACAAGTTTGCATTCCCACCAGCAATTGAGGAGTGTTCCCCTTTCTCCACATCCTTGCCAGCATGTGCTGTCATTTGAGTTTTTGATCTTAGCCATTCTGACAAGTGTGAGATGGAATCTCAGAGTCGTCTTGAGTTGCATTTCTCTGATGATTAAGGATGTTGAGCATTTCTTCAAGTGTCTCTTGGCTATTAGAGATTCCTCTTTTGTGAATTCTAGGTTTAGCTTTGTATTTGTCTGTATCCTCTACTTTTATTCAAGTCATGATCCTATCTCCTTCTTGTAAGATTTTCTTTGACATTTTTTAGTTGTATTCTTAGATTTTTCAAATTCATCTCATTTCAGCTTAAAACTCCTTCAATGTTTCCATCTTTTTATTAAATTCTATTTTCAAGTCCTGGGTTGTCTTTATCACTTCCATCAGCCTTATGTTTGTGGTTTTTTTTCTCATCATTCTGGCATTTATTCTCTTTAAGCTTTCTTGAGCACTGTGTGTATGTGTGTGTGTTCTTTAAACTTCTTGAATTCTTTGATGAAGTTTATGGTTTTTAGCAAGGCGGTATTTACTAATTTGTATTATATTAATCATACACTCAGATTTATTTTACCATATTTAGTAACTTTACCTCCCTTCCACCCCTTGTTCCTCCCAACCTGCCCCTAGCCCTAGGTGGGAGAGAAAGAAGGTTAGAGGGAGAAGGGATGTAACTCTCTTTGAGCTACTTCCTGCAGATTAGGGTCATTGGATTCTTTGGGGGTAATACCAGTCTCATTAGAAGTCCAGCAAACCAGCAAATCAGTGAAACAGGAGACCAGCAAACCAGGAGACAGCAGCAGGAAGAACAAGCATCAGTTTTGGGAATCACCAGTGAAACTGCAAATTAATTAATTATTGTAGTTATTAGCAAAAATAAACTGTAAGAGTAGGCTGGCAGAGTAGCCAGCAGCTTGGCAGAGGAGCAGGCGGCCTGGCCTGCATGCCTTAACCGGTTGCCTAACATCCTGGAGAGAGAGCCCTGGGACCAAGGGTGGCCTACACCACCTGTAACCTAAACTCTGTTAATTAATATAAGTTGTTATATTAGGCCAGTAGAATTATCTGCAGGTTGGTGGGAGTTTTGCCTGGGCTCAATGGGAGTCCAGGAGTATGGAAGTCCAATGGCCTGGGACTGCTTGAACTGAGGGCCTATAAGCCACCACAGTCTTTTCCCAATTATTAAATACAACAAGACCTTTTAATGTT
Organism: Lophiomys imhausi; assembly: GCA_907164525.1. NCBI lineage: Eukaryota > Metazoa > Chordata > Mammalia > Rodentia > Muridae > Lophiomys > Lophiomys imhausi. The sequence continues at coordinate 1,368,542 of CAJQZJ010033704.1, forward strand.
TTAATGCTTAGCCCTTAGCTGGGCAGACTCTCAATTAGCTACTTTAAGTTAACCTGGATCACCTAATCCCAAACCGCCATGTGCCTGCGATTACCTTCCAGTGTTCTCAAGACGTCTATTTCCTTCTGTGTCCGAGCAGAAAGAGAGGAGTTCTCTGTGTATATTCAGGGTTCCTGTCTAATCTCAGGAAGCCCTGCCTTCCTATACTCTTTCTGCCCAGCTAATTGGCCATAGGCAACTTTTATTAACCAATCAGGAGAATGCCACAGAAGGAGAAGTAACCAGATCTCAGCATTGAATTCAACCTATCAGAAGCAATAATATTAGACCTTCCCTCAGCACACCAGCAACTGAGAGAGCAGCAACCACTTTCTATCTTGTAGCCCTTTCTCTTCTTTGTAGGGCTTTCTGCTACTTCTTTGTAGAGCTTTTTCTCTTACTTCTCTGTAGATCCTTTTCTCTTAATTTTTCATAGAGCCTCTTTACTCTTACATTTTTGTGGAGCTTACTTCTATGTGGAGCTCCTTCTCTCTTTTCTCTTTGTAGCCCTTTCTCCTCGGGGCTCTGGCTTTTTTCCTTCCTTTATAGAGCCCACTTCTCCTCTGGTCTCTGGATTTTTATTCCTCCTTTGTAGAGCCCCCTTCTCCTCAGGTCTCTGACTTTTTATCCCTCCTTTTTAGAGCCTCCTTCTCTTTGTGGCTCTGGCTTTTTTCCCTTCTTTGTAGAGCCCCCTTCTCCTCAGGGCTCTGGCTTTTTATTCCTCTCTCCCAAGTCCTCAGAGTCAAACTTGCTCAGCTGGTTAAACCATGCACATGCTAGCTCAGGAGATCATTAATACTTTATACCTGTGTCTTAAGCAGCCCACTTGGGATTAAACAAAATCATTTTCACAATTGGTTTTAATAAACTCCTACTTTTGGGTCAAAACATGGTGTGTGTGTGTTTGTGTGTGTGTGTGTGTGTGTGTGTGTGTGTGTGTGTGTGTGTGTGTATGTGTGTGTGTGTGTAATAAAGATATTTATCAGATCTATCAAGAATTACGTTTACTTAAGATGGCACCAGGAATAAACAGCTAAGAACAGCCAGATGCTGAAAGGCCAGCAAAACAACAGAACTGACAAAAGTCAGGGAAATATGACTCCAACAAAATTCAGCTATGCTAGTACAGCAATCCCTGACCGTTCTACCACAGCTGAAACACATGAAAATGATGAAAAATCTATACTTTGGAAAGTGATAGAGGCCTTACAAGAAGAAAATAAATCCCTAAAAGAATTTAACGAATCCAAAATTTTACAAATGAAAGCAATGGAGATTTCCATTAGAGATCTCCAAGCCAACTCAGGCAATTTTGAATTGGAAAGAGACAAGGCTATGAAATATTTGAAAGATTGGCAGACAAAGACAATTAAATTGGAGCAGGAAATGTATACAATGTGTAAAACATTTCAAGACTTGAAATTTGAAATGGAAGCAATAAAGAAAACACAAGCACAGACAATCCTGGAGGTAGAAAACCAAGGAAAGAGAAGAGGAACTACAGACATGAGTATAGAAATTGGATATAAAGATGGAAGACAGAATCTATGGTGTGGAAGATTCGATTGAAGAAATCAGTACAACAACCAAAGAAATTGAGAAATCTAAAAAGTTCTCATACACAACATCCAAGAAATCAAGTACTCTATGAAAAGATGGAACCTAAGAATTATAGCCATAGAGGAAAGAGAAGACTCCCAACTACAAGGTCCAGAAAACATCTTCAACAAAATCATAGAAGAAAACTTCCCAAACCTTAAGAAAGAGATGCTGGTAAAATTCGAAGAAGAATACAGAGTACCAAACAGATTAGACGAGAAAAGAAACTCCTCTCGCCACATAATAATTGAAACTCCAAATGTACAGAAAAGAACGAATATTAAAAGCTGTAACAGAAAAAGTCAAGTAATGTATAATGACAGACCCATCAGAATTATAACTGACTTCTTCTAAGAAACCTTAAAATCCAGAAGGGCTTGGGCAGATGTCCTACAAGCCCTTAGAGACCATAGGTGCCAGCATAGACTACTTTAGCCAGCAAAACTTTCTATAAACATAGACGGAGAAAACAAGATATTCCATGGCAAAGTCAAATTTAAACAGTATCTACCCACAAATACAGCTCTACAGAAGATCTTAGAAAGAAAATTCCAATCCAGAGAAGATAACTACACCCAAGAAAACAAAGGAAACAAAAACCCCACAGCAGCTAAACCAAAACCAATGCACAAGCACTGCCTACATCAAAATAACAAGAAATAATAACTTATGGTCACTAATATCTCTCAACATCAATGGATTCAGCTCCCCCCCCAAAAGACACAGGCTTACAGAATGTATCCATAAACAAGACTGATCATTTTGCTACATACAAGAAACACATGTCACTAACAAAGATAGATCCTACCTCAGAGTAAAGGGCTGGGAAGAAGTTTTCCAAGCAAATGGTCCCAGGAAGCAAGCTGGAGTAGCTATCTTAATATCAAATAAAATAGACTTTCTACCGAAATCAACCAAAAAAGATAGGGAAAGGCAGTACATACCTGATAAAGGAAAAATTCATCAAGATGACATCTCAATACTGAATATCTATGCCCCAAATACAAGGGCATCCATGTTTGCAAAAGAAACTCTTCTAAAGCATAAACCACACATCCATCCCCACACATTAATAGTGGGAGACTTCAACACTGCACTCACACAAATGGACAGGTCATTGAGACTGAAATCAGACAGAAATAATGAGATTAGCAGAGGTCATGAACCAAAAGGACCTGACAGATATCTACAGAATGCTTCACCCAAACATGAAAGAATACACCTTCTTTTTAGCACCTCATGGAACCTTCTTCAAAATTGACCATATAGGCAGACCTAAAGCAAGCCTCAACAGGTACAAGAAAATTTAAATAACCCTTTGTATCTTATCAGACTACTATGGATTAAAGCTTAACTTAAACAACAACAGAAATAACAAAAAGCATAAATACTCATGGAAACCGAACAACTCTCTACTCAATGACCACTGGGTCAGAGAACAAATAAAGTAGGAAATCAAAGACTTTGAAAAAGCAGAGGCCAGTGGCACAAGGCACAGACCAAAGACTTCCTAAAATTCAATGAAAATGAAGGCATAACATACCCAAACCTCTGGGAGACAATGAAAGAAGTATTATGAGGAAAATTCATAGCACAACCTGCCTTCAAAAAGAAAATTGTGACAGCTCATATTACCAACTTAACAGCAGAACTGGAAGAGAGAGAGAAAAAAGAAGCAAACATTCCCAAAAGGAGCAGAAGGCAGGAAATCATCAAACTCAGAGCTGAAATAAAAAACTTAGAAACAAAACAAACAGTTCAAACAATCAAGGAAACCAAGAGTTGGTTCTTTGAAAAAATCAACAAAATAGACAAACTCTTAGCCAATCTAATGAGAAGGAAGAGGGAAAATACCCAAATCAACAAAATCAGGAATGAAAAGTGAGAAATAACAACAGACATTGAAGATATCCAGAGAATCTTTTGGTTTTACTTCAAAAATCTGTACTCCAGGGGGTCCAAGATGGCGGTGGCCAGCACGGACGTATTTTGATTTCGGGGTCAACAGTCACAAGGCGGCAAGTGTTGCAGGACACTGTACAAAGGGCACGACCCCTTCTAAATCTCACCCAGCTACACAGGGACCACGGAAGATGCCTAGGCAGGACGCCCCTTCCAACTCTCTGACAGGCTAGGAAGCCTCTGGACCCAGGAATCGGGATAACCCATCCCCCCAAAAGGAGAAATCCCTAGTAAGTTCCAACCTAATACCCAGCCAGCAGATTCAGAAACCATGCAGAGATAATCCCCACCCTGCTGGGCACTCCCAGGTCTCACACAGACATTATCTGGGAAAGGTTGCAACCCTTGGAAGTGAAGTAGCTCCACTGCAAAGCGCCTTCAGATCCCAGTCTGTGACGTCACAGGCCAGCTTCCAAGCCTCGGGAGCGGCAAGGCTATTGGAGCTGAACTGCAGATTTAACCCCTACAGGAACCAACCCCGGGCAAACTGTGAGATATTTGAAACTGTCTTATATCGAACTTTTGTACTAGTAAGGGCCCTTCCAGTGGGGAATCAGAGCTTACTTGTGCACAGCTCCACCACCTGAATTAATTAGGTCCCCATCTGGGAGGTGGGACTGAATGACTCTCCTTATAGGGGTGGAGTAAGGCAACTCCTACACCACAGTGCCCCCTTTGGACCCAAGTCCAGAAGACAGCAAAAAAAAAAAAAATTCCTCATGGATAGAGGCCAGAGACAGAAAAAAAAAAAAAAAAAAACACAGAGTGAAATGTCTCCAACAAAAGAAAGCAACGCTATTCCGTCCAGCCCAAACCACCTCACCACAACTGAAACACATGAAAACGATGACAATTCTACATTATGGAAAGTGATAAAGTCCCTTCAAGAAGAACTTAAAACTATGAAGGAATTCAAAGAAGCCACAATTCTACAAGTCAAAACAATGAATAACATCATTAAAGAGCTCCAAGCCAAGGTGACCCAGCTTGAACAGGAAAAGGATAAAGCAATGAAAGATCTCCAGACAAAAACAAGCAAACTGGAGAAGGAAATGTACAAATCGAACACTACCATTCAAGACATGAAAATAGAAATGGAAACAATAAAGAAACACAGTCAGAGTTAAAAGAGGAAATGGAGAATCAAGAGAAGAGAACAGGAACTACGGATGTGAGTATGAAAAATTGGATGCAAGAGATGGAAGACAGGATCTCAGGCATGGAAGATTCGATGGAAGAAATCAGTACAACATCCAAAGAAAATGAGAAGGCTAAAAAATCTCTCACCCACAACATCCAAGAAATCAAGGACTCAATGAAAAGATGGAACCTAAGAATTATAGGCATAGAGGAAAGAGAAGACTCCCGACTCCATGGTCCAGGAAATATCTTCAACAAAATCATAGAAGAAAACTTCCCAAACCTAAAGAAAGAGATGCCAGTAAAAATCCAAGAGGCTTACAGAACACCAAACAGATTAGATCAGAAAAGAAACTCCTTTCGCCACATAATAATAGAAACTCCAAATGTAGAGAACAAAGAAAGGATATTAAAAGCTGTAAGAGAAAAAGGCCAAGTCACATACAATGGCAGACCCATCAGAATCACACCTGACTTCTCCTCAGAAACTTTAAAAGCTAGAAGGGCCTGGACGGATGTCCTACAAGCCCTGAGAGAACAGAGGTGCCCAGCCAGACTACTATACCCAGCAAAACTCTCTATCAACATAGAAAGAGAAAACAAGATATGCCATGACAAAATCAAATTCAAACAATATCTCCTCACAAACCCAGCCCTACAGAAGATCCTAGAAGGAAAATTCCAACACAGAGAAGATAACTACACCCAAGAAAACAGAGGAAATAGAAACCTCCACAGCAACTAAACAAAGGAGAAACACAAGACAGCCAGCTATACAAAAATAATAGGAAATAACAACCCCTGGTCACTAATATCCATCAACATCAATGGACTCAACTCGCCAATAAAAAGACACAGACTTACAGACTGGATCCGTAAACAAGACCCATCTTTTTGCTGTATACAAGAAACACATCTCTATATTGAAGATAAACACTACCTCAGAGTAAAGGGCTGGGAAAAGGTCTTCCAAGCAAATGGACCCAGGAAACAAGCTGGAGTAGCCACCCTAATATCAAACAAAATAGACTTCCAATTCAACTTAATAAAAAAAGACAGAGAAGGGCATTACATACTCATTAAAGGAAATATACACCAACAGGTCATCTCAATATTGAACATCTATGCCCCAAATACAAAGGCACCTACATTTATAAAAGAAACACTTCTAAAACTTAAATCGCACATCGATCCAAACACTTTAATAGTGGGAGACTTCAACACCCCACTCACAACTATGGACAGATCATCAAGACAGAAGCCAAACAAAGAAATAATGAGTCTAACAGAGATCATGAACCAAATGGACCTAACAGATATCTACAGAACGTTTCACCCAAACACAAAAGAATACACCTTCTTCTCAGCACCTCACAGAACCTTCTCCAAAATGGACCATATAGTTGGACACAAAGATAGCCTCAACAGATACAAGAAAATTGAAATAACCCCTTGTATCTTATCAGACCACCATAGAATAAAGCTGGACTTCAATAGCAAAAGATTCAACAGAAAGTTTACACTCACATGGAAATTGAACAACTCTTTACTAGAGGACCACTGGGTCAGGGAAGAAATAAAGAAGGAAATCAAAGACTTCTTAAAATCCAACGAAAATGAAGACACAACATACCCAAACCTATGGGACACAATGAAAGCTGTGCTACGAGGAAAGTTCATAGCATTAAGTGCCTTCAAAAAGAAAATTGTGACAGCTCATATTAGCGAATTAAAAGATAAACTGGGTGAATTGGAAAAAAAAAGAAGCAAACACTCCCAAGAGGAGCAGAAGGCAGGAGATCATCAAACTTAGGGCTGAAATCAACAACTTAGAAACAAAAAGAACTATACAAAGAATCAATGAAACCAAGAGTTGGTTCTTCGAGAAAATCAAAATAGACAGACCCTTAGCCAAATTAACTAAAAGAAAGAGGGAGAAAACACAAATCAACAAAATCAGAAATGAAAAGGGTGAAATAACAACAGACATTGAGGAAATCCAGAGAATATTTGGATCCTACTTTAAAAATCTATACTCCACCAAATTTGAAAACTTAAGTGAAATGGACAATTTTCTTGATAGATTCCACCTACCGAAGCTAAATCAAGATCAGATAAACAGATTAAACAGCCCTATAACCCCTAAGGATATAGAAACAGTCATTAAAAATCTCCCAACCAAAAAAAGCCCAGGGCCAGATGGCTTTTACACGGAATTCTACCGGACCTTCAAAGAGGAGCTAACACCAATACTTTTCAAATTCTTTCACCAAATAGAATCTGAAAGAACATTGCCAAACTCATTCTACGAGGCCACAATCACCCTGATTCCTAAACCACACACACAAAGACCCAACAAAGAAAGAGAACTTCAGAGCAATCTCCCTCATTAACATAGATGCAAAAATACTTAATAAAATACTAGCAAACCGAATTCAAGAACACATCAAAAGTATCATACACCATGATCAATAGGCTTCATCCCAGGGATGCAGGGATGGTTCAACATACGAAAATCTATCAACGTCATTCACCATATAAACAAGATGAAAGAAAATAACCACATGATAATCTCGCTAGATGCAGAAAAAGCATTTGACAAAATTCAACACCCCATATTCTGCAGATCTCTTGGGGATTTTGAAGATGCCCTATCCATCTCTTGTATTTAGATAAGCAAATGTTGCTTGTCTCTTAGCAACTTGATTACTGGGTAGTTTAGAGAATATCTGTGATAGACTGTCATAGTAGCTAACAAAGTGACATGTTTGTATGACTAGGAGTTTGTTTTACTTAACTATTCTAGACAGTTTTAGACAGTTGGTATCAAGAGGCCAGAGCTCCATATTTTATTTTTAAGTATCTCTAGGTATGATACCATTAGGAAGCGTTACCTTTAATTTTGAATCAATATACAAAGATCTATTCAATTGTGGTTAAATATACTCTTAATTATGTATCAATATACAAAGATCAATGCCTATGTAGCCCAATACAATCTTAATATTATGTCCATATACAAGGGTCAATACCTTTGTGGCCAACTATAATCTTAATTTTGTATCAATATACAAACATAAATACCGATGTAATCCAATACAATCTTATTTTTGCACAATAAACAATGGTCAATACCACTTTAGCCAAATATACTACTAATTTTGTATCAATATACAAAGGTATAAGGGCATATTCAATAATCTGTCCCTTCTTCTTGGACCTTCCTGTGCTATTCAAAGATGTTATCTTAAATTAAGGTTTTCTTTCTTTTTTTGATATCGAGACATATCAGCTCCTGACAGCACCCCCTATTCTACTCCAAGTAGAAGGTAAGCATCGAAGAATCTCCAGTGTGAGATGGTTGAATTAGTGGCAAGCCTATCTCTTGGCATGAAAAAAACCCTTGCTCCAACTGCAGACAGACTGCTGTCCAAAAAGGACAAAACTTGGTAGCAGGGAAGTCGACAGCCTAACTCTGCCAAGACAGGGTAGGTAAGTCTTTCATAATCCCTGCTCTACAACAAATGTCTGTCAGAGAAACAGGACCCAAAGGCTGAAGACTGATGCAGGAATGCATTGAGAGAAAATGGGAACTGTCCAGGCAGTCATGGTATGTCATTTCTTAGTTTTGGAAGCTGCAGGCCCTGCACTTCCTATATAAGCAGATATATTTATCCCTCTCAGGTCTCTGAGGTGGTTGAAGAATAGACAGATAGAGTCTCATAGTTAAATTTTGAGTTGTTTAGGAATCAAGAGGGTGTTATAGATCTAAGAAGATACTCTTAAAAGTGTGTTGCAAGTTAGTATGAATGTTGAGTCAGTTATAGACCTTTAAACTCATGGAGATGGTTAGATAGTAGAACGTTAAAGTCAGGGGCCAAATATGTATAAACTGGACATTGGGAAGGTATACTGGGCCATTTAACTCTCATAAATGTGGCATATTTATATCTGTTGCTTTGTATAGTATTTACTGTTATAAAAGAAAGAACCATCTGTTGGACCAAAAGGGGAAACTTCTGGGGGGAAGAGGGTGGAAGGGCGGGATAGGAAGGTGGTATAGGGAAGGGCTTATGACTGAGATGTAACTTGAAGAAAAAAAAATAAAGTATTTAAAAAAAATTCAACACCCCTTCATGCTAAAAGTTCTGGAGAGATCGGGCATACAAGGGCCGTACCTAGAAATAATAGAGGCAATATACAGCAGGCCAGTGGCCAACATCAAAATAAATGGTGAGAAACTTGAAGCATTTCCTCTAAACTCAGGGACAAGACAAGGATGTCCACTTTCACCATATCTCTTCAATATAGTACTTGAAGTTGTTGCTAGAGCAATAAGACAACTAAAGGAGATCAAGGGGATAAACATCAGAAACGAAAAATCAAATTATCCCTATTTGCAGATGATATGATAGTATACATAAGCAACCCCAAAAATTGCACCAGAGAACTCTTACAGCTGATGAACACCTTCAGCAAAGTGGCTGGATACAAAATTAATTCAAAAAAAATCAGAAGCCCTTCTTTATACAACAAACAAAAGGGCTGAGAAAGAAATAAGGGAAACAACCCCCTTCACACTAGCCACAAACAACATAAAATACCTGGGGGTAACTCTAACCATGCAAGTAAAGGACCTGTACAACAAGAACTTCAAGCCCTTGAAGAAAGAAATGGAAGAGGCCTTCAGAAGATGGAATGATCTCCCATGCTCATGGATAGGTAGGATCAACATAATAAAAATGGCCACCCTACCAAAAGCAATATATAGATTCAATGCAATTCCTATCAAAATACCAACACAATTTTTTATAGACTTGGAAAGAGCTAGTCTCAATTTCATATGGAACAACAAAAAGCCCAGAATAGCTAAATCAATCCTGTATAATAAAAAAACATCTGGAGGTATTACCATCCTAGATTTCAAGCTGTACTACAGAACAATAGTTGTAAAAACAGCATGGTATTGGTATAGAAACAGACCAGTAGATCAATGGAATCGAATTGAAGATCCAGAAATAGACCCACACACTTATGGCCACCTAATTTTTGACAAAGAAGCCAAAACGGCACAATGGAAGAAGGACAGCATCTTCAACAAATGGTGCTGGTACAACTGGATGTCCATTTGTAAAAGAATGTAGCTAGACCCATACTTATCACCTTGTACAAAACTTAAGTCCAAGTCGATCAAAGACCTTAACATAAGGCCAGTCACACTACATCTACTAGAAGATAAAGTGGGAGAAACCCTCGAACTAATTGGCACAGGTGACAACTTCCTGAACAGACACCAACAGCTCAGGACTTGAGATCAACAATCAATAAATGGGACCTCATGAAAATGAAAAGCTTCTGTAAGGCAAAGGACACTGTAATTCGAACAAAATGTCAGCCTACAGACTGGGAGAAAATCTTCACCAACCCCACATCTGACAGAGGGCTAATATCCAAAATCTACAAGTACTCAAGAAAATAAATGCCAAGAAACAAATTAATCCAATCAAAAATGGGGGACAGAGCTAAATAGAGAATTCACAAAGGAGGAATCCCTAATGGCTGAGAGACACTTGAAAAAATGCTCAACATCCTTAATCATCAGAGAAATGCAACTCAAGACGACTCTGAGATTCCATCTCACACCTGTCAGAATGGCTAGGATCAAAAACTCAAATGACAGCACATGCTGGTGAGGGTGTGGAGAAAGGGGTACCCTACTCCATTGCTGGTGGGAGTGCAGGCTTCTGCAACCACTATGGAGGTCAGTCTGGTTATATCTTAGAAAACTTGGAATAGCTCTGCCTCAGGACCCAGCCATACCACTTCTGGGTATACACCCAAATGCCTCTTCATGGAATCATAAGGAAGTTTCCTCATCTATGTTTATAGCAGCCTTATTTGTAATAGCTAGAAACTGGAAACAACCCAGATGTCCCTCAACCGAAGAATGGGTTAAAAATTGTGGTACATCTACACAATGGAATATTATTCAGCTATCAGAAACAATGAAATTATGCAATTTGCAGCCAAATGGATGGAACTAGAAAAGCTCATCCTGAGTGAACTAATCCAGACTCAGAAGGACACATATGGCATCTATTCACTTATAGTAGGATTTTAGCTATATAGTAGAAGGTATCAATACTACAACTAACACACCAAAGGGAACTTGGACATAGACTTCTTATTTTTAATTTTTATTTTTTATATATTAGTTATATTTTTTCTATTTTTTAGTCTTTTTTATCTATTGTATGCTTATTGATTTGTTTGTTTAATAGTTCTCTCCCCCAGGCAACGAGACACTTTTCACTGATGGTACTGCTACATAGATCCCCAATGAATGAAGAGGCTCTTGGCCCTCATACGACCTCTCAACTGAGATGAGGGACTGTTATATAAGGACACCCCACCCCAGAGAAATGGGATGGAAGGGTTAGGAGGTAAAGAAAAAAATGAAATGTGATGTTTCGGCCTTTTTCTACTAATTCTCATAAACTGTTTAGGATAATTAAGAAATGCAAACTAATGGTTATGCAAGCCGGTCATTCTGTTAGGTACTATGACAGCCTATTATAGTTACTTGCTAAGCTAATCAGAAAGAAACCTGCTAAGAGACAAGCAACATCTGCTTACCCTAATATAAGAGATAGATAGGGCCTCTTTAAAAACATCAAGAGATCTGCAGAATATGGCATTCAAAGATGTGGTCTTAAATTAAGATTTTTTTTTATATCAAGACATATCAACTCCTGACAGCACCCCCTATTCTCCTCCAAGTAGAAGATGAGCATCGAAAAATCTCCAGTGGGAGATGATTGAATTAGTCGCAAGCCTATCTCTTGGTAGGAAAAGCCCCTTGCTCCAACTGTAGACAGAATGCTGTCCAAAAAGGACAATACCTGGAAGCAGGTAAGTCGACAGCCTAGCTCTGCCAAGACAGGGTAGGTAAGTCCTTCATAACCCCTGCTCTACAATCAATGTCTGTCAGAGAAGCCAAACGACTGAAGAGCGATGATGTAATGTATGGAGAGAAAATGGGAACTGTCGAAGCAGCCACTGGTATGTCATTTCTTAGTTTGGGAAGCTGCAGGCCCTGTACTTCCTATAAAATCAGATATATTTATCCCTCTCAGGTCTCTGAGGTGGTTGAAGAACAGATAGCTAGAGTCTCATAATTAAATTTCGAGTTGTTTAGGAGTCAAGAGAGTGTTATACATCTAAGAAGATACTTTAAAAATTGTGTTGCAATTAGTATGAATGTTGAGTCAGATATAGAACTTTAAACTCATGGAGATGTTTAGATAGTAGAATGTTAAAGTCAGGTACCAAATACATATGGACTGGTCATTGGGAATGTAGGTTAACCCATATAACCCTCATAACTGTGGCCTAATTACCTCTGTTGTACTGTATTGTATTTATTATTATAAGAGAAAGAGCCATTTGTTGGGCTGAAAGGAGAAACTGTAGGGGGAAATAAGATATACCTTAAACTTAAAAGAAAAAAAAAAGGGAAGAGGATTTGGGGTTGAGGGTGGGAGGGTGGGACTGGAGGGGGAATAGGGAGGGGACTGCGATTGAGAGGTAACTTGAAGAAATAAAAAATAAAGGAAAAAAACCTGTACTCTACAATATTTGAAAACCTAAGCAAAATGGACAATTTTCTTGTAGAGAGCTGCGATGTGCCACGCCTTAAAGATGGCGCCGGTTTCCGCCTTCCACCAGCCCGACGGGGAGCGCTCTCAGTGGTAAACAAGTCCATATTTGGCAAAGACCGCTGATCGGGCTTGCTTCCGCATACGTGAGCCTCTAAGATAGCACCACGTGGCTTTACTTGATTGACTGTTCATATAGTATTTAGCCTGTGGGTTGGGTCTGCCTGGGCATTCAGAAGACTGTTTTCAAGGGACCTGAATAAACTGCTGGAGAAGAGCTTTTGTGAGTTGCGTCATCCTTGCTGGTCGAGGGGGACACGACAAGTGGTGGCCCGTACGGGGACCCAAAAAAGACTCAGAACTCCTGCAGTCAGGGGCAGCGCTGGTAAGTTCCTGGGATAAATTAGGACAATAAAGTTTCACGGAGATAGCGAACACAATGTAAAGATTCGCGGATAATAGCGAACAAAAGGTAAAATTTCGCGGAGATAGTGAACATACGGTAAAGTTTCGCAGAAATTGCGAACTAAAGGTAAAGTTTCGTGGAAATTGCGAACTAAAGGTAAAGTTTCGTGGGAAGTTGCGAACTAAAGGTAAAGTTTCACGGAAATTGCGAACTATAAGGTCTCCGGAGGGAGCAATAAGGACCTCGGTAAAGAGGCAATAAGGTCTCCAGGAGGGAGCAATAAAGTTCTGTGATTCGGACGAGTAGAAGACACAACTAGCAGAGCAAGGTGAGGAAAGCAGAGAGTGCCTCACAGAAATGGAGCGAATGCTAGCCTTGCTGGCCTTTATCAGTTGCTGGAATAAGCTTGGGAGAGATCTAGATTTTGCCTGGGAGCAAGGTACATTGCAGGGAGGAGCACGGCCTATTTGGAGACTTGTTCATAGTTGTTTAGAAGATCAGAGATATTGCAAGGCCGTGGAAAAGGGACAAGAGGCATTAGAGCAGTTAAAAGAGGAGCGCTCGGTCAAATCTGGGAAAGATACTTCGGAAGAAGATAGCTCAGAGTCTGAAAATGTTAGCAAAGGCACTGTAGCTCAGGTGGAAGCTCTTCATCGTTATTACGTGACTCCTAGTGACTGGAGGAGCCTGGCACGTGCCTGCTTGTCCTCTGGTCAGTATTTATAATGGAAGGCTTTCTTGATTGAGTTTGCTAATGAACAAACTGCTGCTAATCGTGCAGCAGGAAACCCAGCCTGGGATGTGGACATGCTTCTTGGGCAAGGTCGATATGCTCAACAACAAACTGGGTATCCGGCTCAGGTGTTTGAGCAAATCAATTTAATCGCAACCAGAGCTTGGAAATCATTGCCTAACAAAGGGGAAGTGAATGGCAATCTAACCAAGGTTAGTCAGGATCCCCTGGAGCCTTTCTCAGACTTCGTGGCTATAATGGTTGAAGCAGCTGGAAGGGTATTTGGAGACCCTGATTTGGCAATGCCCTTAATTAAACAACTTGTGCATGAGCAATGTACAAAGGAATGTAAAGCAGCTATCACCCCTTATAAGAACAAGGGGTTGGAAGCCTGGATGCCTCAGTGCAGACTGCCGCTACCTTGAATAATTTGTCAGCCAATGTAGCCATGGCCTTGGATGTATTGTGGCAGGTGGCCTAGATTGGCTGTGAGTGGAAAATGACTGGTTTGTGTGTGACCTCTGTGCCATATCAAAATTATACTGTAGCTGCAAATTTGTCTAAGCAACTCTCTCAGTATCTTACAGGAAATTGGTCTGGCGAGTTTGATAAGCTGATGCAGAATCTGAGAACTGCCATTGTGCATGTGATTTCCACCCGGGTTGATGTCTCTGTTGCTGAAGGACTGTCGACATGTATCCTCTGAGCCATGAATCATCTGAAGGAATGGGCGGGAATGGGTGCCCTAGGAGGCATGCTCTTCCTAGTCAGTTTCATTGCCCTATGGTGTATCTGTAAGATGAGGATTTCACAGAGGAGAAGCAATGCCATGCTGGTGCAAGCCTTTGCTGCCTTGGAGGCTAGACAGCCACAAGCTTGGTTGACTGTCCTAAAGGACTAAGCTATCATCACGCTCAGGATGCGAGGCTAAGCACTGCACTTGGGGTCAGCTTCTAGTGACTTCAAGAAGGGCATGTTTGATTGCATATGGGTTGGTATCCTAGTTTCCCATCTCTGAGAAAAAGATACCGGACGGGTATGGCACCAGCCTGGTTGGCTACTGGGTGTGGGGTCATTACAATGTCCTTTACATGCATATCAAAGATCAGATGCTTGATATATCTACTAGGGATCCTCAACAGACTGCCACCAATCCTTTTGATTTATGGCTTTTGTGTGGAGCAAATGGTAGCTATATGGACTTGGGACCTGTCATTATGCTTGGGGGAGGAATTTATCAAAGAGGTAATTTTTCCCTAGGGTCCGCTACCAATCTGGATTTTTCTAGCGGTAGTGGCTCTGGTACTTGGAATTCTTTGTTTCATTCTTACCGCAACAAGAACTTTTCAGCCTTGCCAGTATGTCTCTGGCCTCCTTTTCTGTGGATTGTAAGTAATGGGAGTGCATCCTTGGGTGAAGAAAAGTTAGTATGCACTCCGGACACATGCTTTTATGCCCTGTGCTGGAATGCCACAGCCTTTCCTGTGGCTGTGGTGACTAGAATGCCTCGATATGTACCAGTTCCTGTAGAGGCCCCTAATACCATGATGCTATTCAGGTCTAAAAGAGATTTTGGCATCACTGCAGCTATTGTTACTGCTATCACTATTGCTGCTGTGGGAGCTACTGCCTCAGCTATTGCCTTGTCTAGTTCTATACAGACTGCCAATGCCCTGAATAACATCTCAGCCACTGTGGCACAGGCATTGGATACCCAGACCTCTATGAATTCTCATCTCAAAGGAGGCCTTATGATAGTTAATCAACGCATAGATTTAATACAAGAACAGATTGATTCTCTTTGGCAACTAGCACAATTGGGGTGTGAGTGGAAAATGCAAGGTTTGTGTGTTACTTCCGTGCAGTATCAAAATTTTACAAAGGCTGCTAATCTGTCTAGACAATTGTCAAAGTTTCTCTTACAGGATTGGTCGGCTGAGTTTGAAAATTTGATGAGAGAGCTGAGAGCGACAATCGTCCACATCAATTCCACTCGGGTGGAGATCTGAGCCTGGCTACTGGCTTGACTTCCTGGATACAGACGGCTATGGATCATCTTAAGGAGTGGGCGGGCGTAGGCTCTTTGGCGATACTGATGATACTAGCCTGTCTGGTTTGCCTATGGTGCATCTACAAATTGAGAACCACACAAAAGCGTAATGCAGCCATGATTATACAAGCCCTTGTCGCCATTGAGGCGGGCCAGTCCCCTCAGGCATGGCTCGCTGCCGTGAAGCCTTAAATCTTCACTGAGCATAGTCCCTGACCACTGAGGTATTCGTTCCACAGATATTAGGGTCTGGCAAGTCAGTGACGGAGTTGACGGGTAAGTCTCGGCCACCTAAGACGGGGCAGTCCCGAGTGGGGAGGCTGACCCAGAGACGGGTAAGAGTTTGAGCACCGCCCTCCTACAGGCTCAGGCCCACCGTGAGATCCCCAGATATGGGGATTACGTAGCCTTTCCAGGGACTTCTACCAACTTAAAAAAAAAAAAAAAGGAGGAAATGTAGAGAGCTGCGATGTGCCGTGCCTTAAAGATGGCGCCGGTTTCCGCCTTCCACCAGCCCGATGGGGAGCGCTCTCAGTGGTAAACAAGTCCATATTTGGCAAAGACCGCTGATCTGGCTTGCTTCCACATACGTGGGCCTCTAAGATTGCACCACGTGGCTTTACTTGATTGGCTGTTCATATAGTATTTAGCCTGTGGGTTGGGTCTGCCCGGGCATTCAGAAGACTGTTTTCAAGGGACCTGAATAAACTGCTGGAGAAGAGCTTTTGTGAGTTGCGTCATCCTTGCTGGTCGAGGGGGACGCGACATTTTCTTGATATATTCAACCTATGAAAGATAAATCAAGATCAGGTTACAAAGTAAACAGTCTTATAACCTCTAAGGAAATAGAAACACTCATTAAATATCTCTCAACCAAAAAAAGGCCAGGGCCAGATGGTTTCAGCACAGAATTCTACCAGATCTTCAATTAGGAGCTAATACCAATACTCTCCAAACTCTCTACAAAATAGAAACAGAAGGAACACTTCCAAACTCATTCTACGAGGCCACAGTCAACCTGATCCCTAAACCCCACAAAGACCCAACAAAGAAATATAACTTCAGAACAATTTCCCTCATGAACATAGATGCAAATATACTTAATAAATTACTTGCAAACCAATTCCAAGAATACATCAAAAGTATCATACACCATGACCAAGTAGGCTTCATCCCAGTAATACAGGGGTGATTCAACATATGAAAATCCACCAATGTACAAGCTGAAAAAAAAAACCCACATGTTCATCTTGCTAGATGCCGAAAAAGCAGTTGACAAAATCCAACACCCCTTCATGCTAAAAGTGCTGGAGAGAGCTGGCATACAAGGACCATACCTAGAAATAATAAAGGCAATATACAGCAAGCCTGTAGCTAGCACCAAATTAAATGGAGAGAAACTTAAAGCATTGCCTGTAAACTCAGGGACAAGGCAAGGATATCCACTCTCCCCATATTTCTTCAAGATAGTACTTGAAGTTCTAGCTAGTGCAATGAGACAACTAAAGGAGATCAATGGGATACAAATTGGAAAGGAAGAAATTAAATTATCCCTATTTGCAGATTATATGATAGTATACATAAATGACCCCCAAAATTCCACCAGAGAACTACCATAACTGATAAATACCTTCAGCAAGGTCGTTGGATACAAAATCAATTAAAAAAATCAGAAGTCTTTCTTTATACAAAAGATAAATGGGAGGAGATCTAAGATGGTGGTGGCCTGCGCGGACATATTTTGATTTCGGAGTTAACAGTCACAGGGCGGTGAGTGTTGCAGGATGCTGTACAAACTGCTCGACTCCCCCTGGATCTCACCCAACTACCCAGGGACCACTGGGGGTCCCTGGGCAGGACGCTCCCTCCCACTCTCGGACACGCAAGGAAGCTGCTGAATCCTGGAATCTGGATCCCCCCATCCCTCACCAGGAGAGACATGCTGGGTAAATTCCAATCTAATACCCAGCAGGCAGATTAAGATCCCACGCAGAGATAATCTCCACCCTGCTGGGCACCCCCCAGGTCTCCCACAGATGATCCAGCTATCTGGCAAAAGGTTGCGACCACCCTTGGAAGTGAGCATAGCTCAGCTGAAAGTGCCTTCAGGCTGCAGATTGCAATCCACTGTGGTGACGTCACTGGCCAGTTTTCAGGCCGTGGGATCAGCAAGGCTATTGGGGGTGAAGACAGATTTACCCACCACAGAAGCCAACCCCGGGAAAACTGTGAGGTATTTGAAACTGTTGTATATCGGACTTTTTTACTAGTTCTGGCCCTTCTGGCGGGGAACCAGAGCTTACCTGTACACAGCTCCACCCCCTGGATTAGTTAGGTCTCCACCTAGGAGGCGGGGCTGAATGACTCACCTTATAGGGGTGGAGTAAGGCAACTCGACTCCTATACCAAAGCGCCCCCTTTGGACCCAAGTCCAGAAGACAGGTAAAAAATTCCACATGGCCAGAGGCCCCAGACCAAAAAACAAAAAACAAAACAAAACAAAACAAAAAACCAGAGTGAAATGACTCCAACAAAAGAAAGCAACGCTACTCCATCCAGCCTGAACCACCTCACCACAGCTGAAACACATGAAAACGATGACAATTCTACATTATGGAAAGTGATAGAGTCCCTTCAAGAAGAACTTAAATCTATGAAGGAATTCAAGGAAGCCACAATTGCACATACGAAAGCAATGGAAAACACCATTAGAGAACTTCAGAACAAGGTGAGTCAACTTGAACAAGAAAAAGAGAGGGCAATGGAAGACTTCCAGGCAAAGACAAGCAAACTGGAGCAGGAAATGTACAAAACAAATAACATCACTCAAGAAATGAAAATGGAAATGGAAACAATAAAGAAAACACAGTCAGAGTTAAAAATGGAAATGGAGAATCAAGGGAAGAGAACAGGAACTATAGATTTGAGTACCAAAAATAGGATTCAAGAGATGGAAGAAAGGATCTTAGGCATGGAAGTTTCGATGGAAGAAATCAATACAACATCCAAAGAAAATGGAAAGCTAAAAAATCTCTCACCCGGTCTTAGCGATATTGAGTTGTCATGGTTGTAGGCTTTTGATGGAGACAGCTATTGAGGGAGTCTGTCAGGCTGAATCATCTGGGTCACTCGTCTTCATTTGGTGTCTGATTCTGTTTTCTGCTGAGGTTTCCGTTGTCCAGTTGTCCCTGGGTTCCTTGAATGGATGCTTTGATTCTCCTGGAAAGATAAGAACAGAGCCCTGCCCTAATCCTCACTCAGGGACAATCACCCTCTTTTTTTTGGGGGGGGGGGTAGGTAATATTTCTCCTGAAGCAAATTTGGTTTTTTGACAATATATAAAGTGTTATCTTTCAATCTGGTTTAAAAAAGAAATTGTTTTGTTATTTTGGATCTAAACCAGCTTTAGTGTATACATTTTGAGATCTTGAAGGACAATTTGTTTGTATTGAGTAGGCCTTTTGTAAGTAGCTTTTAAACTTAGGTCCTTCCAAATCCTATGTGTGTGTCTCTGCATTCTAATTATTGGGATCAGAGACCTGTGGTTCCCATCTGAAGGGATTAAAGATGTGTTCCACCACTCCTGGATCGAAGTTTTTCTCTATTTAGAGTTTGTTTTGTATCAGGCTGATCTTGAGCTCTGAGATCTGCCTGTTTCTGTCTCTAGTGTGTTGGGGTTAAGGGTGTACTCTTCTTGAATGATGGGATTAAGGGTGTGTACCCTCACCACCCTGTTCCATGTAACTCTAGAATTAATAAGTCCACTGACTCTATGGTGCTCCTCCCGTCTCTGCTGAAGTTAAAGGCATGGGTTAACACCAAATTTCTCCTGTATTTTATCTTAGCTCTACGTTTTTTCGACACTTGGAGGTTTATAAAACCAGGTTGAATGGTTGTATCCTTTATTTTATTTACAGTCTATCACAGATATTCCCTAAGCTACTCAGTAATCAAGTTGTTAAGAGACAAGCAACATTTGCTTATCTAAATACAAGAGATAGATAGGGCATCTTCAAAACCCCAAGAGATCTGCAGAATATGGCATTCAAAGATGTGGTCTTAAATTAAGATTTTTTTTTTGATATCTTGACATATCAGCTCCTGACAGCACCCCCTATTCTACTCCAAGTAGAAGATAAGCATTGAAGAATCTCCAGTGTGAGATGGTTGAATTAGTGGCAAGCCTATCTCTTGGCATGTAAAAACTCCTTGCTTCAACTGCAGACAGACTGCTGTCCAAAAAGGACAAAACTTGGTAGCAGGGAAGTCGACAGCCTAGCTCTGCCAAGACAGGGTAGGTAAGTCCTTCATAATCCCTGCTCTACAATAAATGTCTGTAAGAGAAACAGGATCAAAAGGCTGAAGATTGATGCTGGAATGTATGGAGAGAAAATGGGAACTGTCCAGGTAGTCACTGGTTTGTCATTTCTTAGTATTGGAAGATGCAGGCCCTGCACTTCCTATATAAATACTTTATTTTTTTTTTCTTCAAGTTACATCTCAGTAACAAACCCCTCCCTATTCCCCCTTCCTATCCCGCCCTTCCACCCTCTTTCCCCCAGAAGTTTCCCCTTTCAGTCCAACAGATGGTTCCTTCTCTTATAACAGTAAGTATTATACAAAACAATAGATATGAATATGCCACATTTATGAGAGTTAAATGGCCCAGTATACCTTCCCAATGTCCAGTTTATACATATTTGGCCCCTGACTTTAACATTCTACTATCTAACCAACTCCATGAGTTTAAAGGTCTATATGTGACTCAACATTCATACTAACTTGCAACACACTTTTAAGAGTATCTTCTTAGATCTATAACACCCTCTTGATTCCTAAACAGTTCAAAATTTAACTATGAGACTCTAGCTGTCTATTCTTCAACCTCCTCAGAGACCTGAGAGGGATAAATATATTTGCTTATATAGGAAGTGCAGGGCCTGCAGCTTCCAAAACTAAGAAAGAACATACCAATGACTGCCTGGACAGTTCCCATTTTCTCTCCATACATTACAGCATCAGTCTTCAGCCTTTGGGTCCTGTTTCTCTGACAGACATTTGTTGTAGAGCAGGGATTATGAAGGACTTACCTACCCTGTCTTGGCAGAGTTAGGCTGTCGACTTCCCTGCTACCAAGTTTTGTCCTTTTTGGACAGCAGTCTGTCTGCAGTTGGTGCAAGGGGTTTTTTCATACCAAGAGAAAGGCTTGCCACTAATTCAACCATCTTAAAGTGGAGGTTCTTCGATGCTTATCTTCTACTTGGAGTAGAATAGGGGGTGCTGTCAGGCGCTGATATGTTTCGACATCAAAAAAAATCTTGATTTAAGATAACATCTTTGAATGCCATATTCTGCAGATCTCTAGGGGTTTTTGAAGATGCCCTATCCATCTCTTGTATTTAGATAAGCAAATGTTGCTTGTCTCTTAGCAACTTGATTACTGGGTAGTTTAGAGAATATCTGTGATAGACTGTCATAGTAGCTAACAAAGTGACATGTTTGCATGACTAGGAGTTTGTTTTAACTATCCTAGACCGTTTTAGATGATTGGTATCAAGAGGTCAGAGCTTCACATTTTATTTTTAAGTATCTCTAGGTATGATACCATTAGGAAGCGTTACCTTTAAATTTGTATCAATATACAAAGATCTATTCAATTGTGGTTAAATATACTCTTAATTATGTATCAATATACCAAGATCAATGCCTATGTAGCCCAATATAATCTTAATATTACATCCATATGCAAGGGTCAATAACATTGTGGCCAACTATAATCTTAATTTTGTATCAATATACAAAGATTAATACCGATGTAATCCAATACAATCTTATTTTTGCACAATAAACAACGGTCAATACCACTTTAGCCAAATAAACTACTAATTTTGTATCAATATACAAAGGTATAAGGGCATATTCAATAATCTGCCCCTTCTTCTTGGACCTTCCTGTGCTATGTCTATATCTCATTTTTCTCAAGCCCATGCACTCCTACATAGGGGAGGAAGAAGGATACAGAAAAGGAAAAGTAGGAATTCCCTGGGGCTAACCTCCAAAACCCATTGAGACAGGACCATTTATCAGCTTGTAGTCTCTTCCCCTACATAACAGAGTTTTCAGTTATCCTTCAAATAACCAAAAAGAAGGATGGAGAAACACCCTCCCCACCCTCTGGGCATGGGATGTCGCTCTCTTAAAGTGACTTCCTGCTGATTTGGGTCGTAGTAGACCTGTTTGGGGCCTGAACCCAAATGGGAAAAATGATTAAAAATGTTAGTACACTCCTTTTATGTTCAGTCCTTCTGTTCTCAGCTATTTAGATGACCTAAGGGGTTTGTAGGCAGAAGCTGGTCTTGCAGGCTTCACTGAGGTTCCTGCCGGGGCATTGTGTAGAGCTGAACGGTCCCAGTGACATTGGATTGCTGTGGTGGTTGCAGGCCCCCGGATGGAGACAGCTATTGAGGAAGTCTGCCAGGCAGAATCAACTAGGTCACTCGTCCTCCTTGGTGCGTGATTCTGCTCTCTGCTGAGGATTCCGCTGTCCAGCCATCCCTGGGCTCCCCTAATGGACGCTTCGACTCTCCTGGAACGATAAGAACAGAGCCCTGCCCCAATCCCAACCCTAGGGCAATTGCCCTCTTTTTTTGGGGGGGGGAGTGGGGGGGCTAGGTAGTACTTCTCCTGAAGCAAATTTGGCCTTCTGCCAACGTACAAAGCATTATCTTTCAATCCAGGTTAAAGAAGGAATCATTCTGTCACCTTGGAGCAAAACCAGCTCTAGTGTACATATTTTGAGATCCCAAAGGACAATCTGCCTGCATCGAGAAGGCCTTTTGTAAGTATCCTCCAAACCTAGGTCCCTCCAAATCCCATGTGTGTGTCTCTGAACTCTAATTATTGGGATCAGGGACCTGTGTTTCCCATCTGAAGGGATCAAAGATGTGTTCCACCACTCCTGGATCGAAGTCTTTCTCTATTTAGAGTTTGCCCAGCATCAGACTGACCCTGAGCTCCGGGATCTGCCCATTTCTGTCTCCAGTGTGCTGGGAGCTGGGACCAAGGGTGTACTCTTCTTGAATGGTGGGACCAAGAGTATGCACCCTCACCACCCCGCTCTGTATGACTCCAGAATACATAAGACCACCAGCTCTATGGTGCTCCCCCATCTCCGCTGAAGTCAAAGGCATGGGCCAATACCACAATTCTCTTGTATTTTACCTTAGCTCCACGTCTTCTTTACACCTGGAGGTCTGCAAAACCAGGCCGAATGGCTGTATCCTCTGGTCCATTCACAGTGTTTCAGCCCTGCCCCCTGCCTTTTTTTTTTTTTTTTTTTAGTTAATAAATTTATTTGTTTGTTGCTTCAGGTTACATCCTTATCATATTGTCCTCTTTTCCCGCTTCCCAGCCCCACCCTCCCATGCTCTACCCCCTGACCCTTCCGTCTTGTTCCTCTGGGGTGGAGTGTCCCTGCCTCACATTCTCTCACCACAGATCAGGAGTCATATGAGGGCCAAGAGCCTCTTCATTCACCCGGGGCCTATGAGGCAGTACTGCCAGTGAATGGTGTCTCATTGCTACTGGGGGAATACTAAAAAAAAGACCAACAAACACACAAACCCACAAAAACAAAGAATATCAACAAAAAAAAGAGAGGAAAAAGAGAAGGGAAAAGAAAAAGAAAAAAGAAAAAAAGAAGGAAAAAGAAAAAGATAAAAAAA
>CAJQZJ010033704.1:1391952-1409614 GCA_907164525.1 Lophiomys imhausi
TAGGCAGTACTGCCAGTGAATGGTGTCTCATTGCTACTGGGGGAATACTAAAAAAAAGACCAACAAACACACAAACCCACAAAAACAAAGAATATCAACAAAAAAAAGAGAGGAAAAAGAGAAGGGAAAAGAAAAAGAAAAAAGAAAAAAAGAAGGAAAAAGAAAAAGATAAAAAAAAATTATGTCCTTGTTCCTTTTGATGTGTTGGTTGTAGTACAGATATCCTGTACGATATAGTTAAAATCCTACTATAAGTGAATAGATGCCATGTGCATCCTTCTGAGTCTGGGTTAGCTCACTCAGGATGAGCTCCTCTAGATCCATCCATTTGGTTGCAAATTGCATGATTTCATTGTTTCTGATAGCTGAGTAATATTCCATTGTATAGATGTACCACAATTTTTTAATCCATTCTTCAGTTGAGGGACATCTGGGTTGTTTTCAATTTCTAGCTCTTACAAATAAGGCTGCTATGAACATAGATGAGGAGACTTCCCTATGTCTCCGTGAGAGGTCCTTTGGGTGTATACCCAGAAGTGGTATGGCTGGGTCCTGAGGCATGGTTATTCCTATATTTCTAAGATATCGCCAGACAGACCTCCATAGTGGTTGCACAAGCCTGCACTCCCAAGCACTTCCTATATAATCAGATATATTTATCCTTCTCAGCTCTCTGAGGTGGTTGAAGAATAGGCAGCTTGAGTCTCATAGTTAAATTTTGAGTTGTTTAGGAATCAAGAGGGCGTTCTAGATCTAAGAAGATGGTTATAATAGTGATGCAAGTTAGTATGAAAGCTAAGTCAGTTATAGAACTTTAAACTCATGGAGATGGTTAGAAGGTAGAAGGTTAAAGTCATGGGCCAAATATGTATGAACTGGACATTGGGAAGGTATCCTGGGCCATTGAACTCTCATAAATGTGGCATATTTAATTCTGCTGTTTTGTATAGAATTTACTGTTATAAGAGAAAAAACCATTTTGTTGGACTGAGAGGGAAGCTGTTGGGGGGGAAGAGGGTGGAAGGGTGGGACAGGAAGGGGGAATAGGGAAGGGTTTGTGACTGAGATTAACTTGAAGAAAAAAAAATAAAGAACTTATATATATAAAAAAAAAAGACAAACGGGGTGAATTGGAAAATAAAGAAGCAAACACTCCCAAGAGGAGCAGAAGGCAGGAGATCATCAAACGTAGGGCTGAAATCAACAACTTACAAACAAAAAGAACTATAAAAGAATCAATGAAACCAAGAGTTGGTTCTTTGAGAAAATCAATAAAATAGACAGAACCTTAGCCAAATTAACTAAAAGACAGAGGGAGAAAACACAAATCAACAAAATCAGAAATGAAAAGGGTGAAATAACAACAGACATTGAGGAAATCCAGAGAATATTTGGATCCTACTTTAAAAATCTATACTCCACCAAATTTGAAAACTTAAGTGAAATGGACAATTTTCTTGATAGATTCCACCTACTGAAGCTAAATCAAGATCAGATAAACAGATTAAACAGCCCTATAACCCCTAAGGAAACAGAAACAGTCATTAAAATTCTCCCAACCAAAAAAATCCCAGGGCCAGATGGCTTTAGCACAGAATTCTACCGGACCTTCAAAGAGGAGCTAACACCAATACTTTTCAAATTCTTTCACAAAATAGAATCTGAAAGAACATTACCAAACTCATTCTATGAGGCCACAGTCACTCTGATTCCTAAACCACACAAAGACCCAACAAAGAAAGAGAACTTCAGAGCAATCTCCCTCATTAACATAGATGCAAAAATACTTAATAAAATACTAGCAAACCGAATTCAAGAACACATCAAAAGTATCATAAACCATGATCAAGTAGGCTTCATCCCAGGAATGCAGGGATGGTTCAACATATGAAAGTCTATCAACGTCATTCACCATATAAACAAGATGAAAGAAAAAAAACACATGATAATCTCGCTAGATGCAGAAAAAAGCATTTGACAAAATCAAACACCGCTTCATGCTAAAAGTTCTGGAGCGAACGGGCATACAAGCCCCGTACCTAGAAATAATAAAGGCAATATAAAGCAAGCCAGTGGCCAACATCAAATTAAATGGATAGAAACTTGAAGCGTTTCCTCTAAACTCAGGGACAAGACAAGGATGTCCACTTTCACCATATCTCTTCAATATAGTACTTGAAGTTGTTGCTAGAGCAATAAGACAACTAAAGGAGATCAAGGGCATAAACATTGGAAACAAAGAAGTCAAATTATCCCTATTTACACACGATATGATAATATAGATAAGCGACCCCAAAAATTGCACCAGAGAACTCTTACAGCTGATAAACACCTTCAGCAAGGTGACTGGATACAAAATTAATTCAAAAAAATCAGAAGCCCTTCTTTATACAACAAACAAATGGGCTGATAAAGAAATAAGGGAAACAACCCCTTCACAATAGCCACAAACAACATAAAATACCTGGGGGTATCTCTAACCATGCAAGTAAAGGACCTGTACAACGAGAATGTCAAGCCCTTGAAGAAAGAAATGGAAGAGGCCTTCAGAAGATGGAAAGATCTCCCATGCTCATGGATAGGTAGGATCAACATAATAAAAATGGCCATCCTACCAAAAGCAATATATAGATTCAATGCAATTCCTATCAAAATACCAACACAATTCTTTATAGACTTGGAAAGAGCTATTCTCAATTTCATATGGAAAAACAAAAAGCCCAGAATAGCTAAATCAATCCTGTACAATAAAAAAAAATGGAGGTATCACCATCCCAGATTTCAAGCTATACTACAGAGAAATAGTAGTAAAAACAGCATGGTATTGGTATAGAAACAGACTGATCAATGGAATCGAATTGAAGACCCAGAAATAGACCCACACAGTTATGGCTACCTAATTTTTGACAAAGAAGCCAAAATGGCACAATGGTAGAAGGACAGCATCTCCCACAAATGTTGCTGATCCAACTGGATGTCCAATTGTAAAAGAATGAAATTAGATCCATACTTATCACCTTGTACAAAACTTAAGTCCAAGTGGATCAAAGACCTTAACATAAGGCCTGTCACACTAAATCTACTAGAAGATAAAGTAGGAGAAACCCTCGAACTAATTGGCACAGGCGACAACTTCCTGAACAGAACACCAACAGCTCAGGACTTGAGATCAACAATCAATAAATGGGACCTCATGAAACTTAAAATCTTCTGTAAGGCAAAAGACACTGTCATTTGAACAAAACGGCAGCCTATAGACTGGGAGAAAATCTTCACCAACCCCACATCTGACAGAGGCCTAATATCCAAAATCTACAAAGAACTCAAGAAATTAAATGCCAAGAAACCAAATAATCCAATCAAAAAATGGGGGACAGAGCTAAATAGAGAATTCACAAAGGAGGAATCCCTAAGGGCTGAGAGACACTTGAAGAAATGCTCCACATCCTTAATCATCAGAGAAATGCAACTCAAGACAACTCGGAGGTTCCATCTCACAGCTGTCAGAATGGATAAGATCAAAAACTCAAATGACAGCACATGGTGGTGAGGGTGTGGAGAAAGGGGTACCCTACTCCATTGCTGGTGGGAGTGCAGGCTTGTGCAACCACTATGGAGGTCAGTCTGGTGATATCTTAGAAAACTTG
Source organism: Lophiomys imhausi (assembly GCA_907164525.1). Taxonomy (NCBI): domain Eukaryota; kingdom Metazoa; phylum Chordata; class Mammalia; order Rodentia; family Muridae; genus Lophiomys; species Lophiomys imhausi. The sequence continues at coordinate 1,395,600 of CAJQZJ010033704.1, forward strand.
GAATAGCTCTGCCTCAGGACCCAGCCATACCACTTGTGGGTATACACCCAAATGCCTCTTCACAGAATCATAAGATAGTTTCCTCATCTATGTGTATAGCAGCCTTATTTGTAATAGCCAGAAACTGGAAACAACCCAGATGTTCCTCAACCGAAGAATGGGTTAAAAAACTGTGGAACATATACACAATGGAATATTATTCAGCTATCAGGAACAATGAAATTATGCAATTTGCAACCAAATGGATGGAACTAGAAAAGCTCGTCCTGAGTGAGCTAACCCAAACTCAGAAGGATGCATATGGCATCTATTCATTGATAGTAGGATTTTAGCTATATAGTAGAAGGTATCGATACTACAACTAACATACCAAAGGGAACTTGGACATAGACTTCTTATTTTTAATTTTCATTTATTTTTATATATTTTTTATATTTTTTAGTCTGTTTTATCTATTGTCTGCTTATTGATTTGTTTGTTTAGTAGTTCTCTCTCCCGGGCAACGAGACACTTTTCACTGATGGTACTGCTTCGTAGACCCCCAATGAATGAGGAGGCTCTTGGCCCTCATACGACCTCTCAACTGAGATGAGGGATTGTTATATAAGGATACCCCACCCCAGAGAAATGGGATGGAAGAGTTAGGAAGTAAAGAAAAAAAATGAAATGTGATGTTTTGGCCTTTAACTACTAATTGTCATAAACTGTTTAGAATAATTAAGAAATGCAAACTAATGGTTATGCAAGCTGGTCATTTTGTTAGGTACTATGACAGCCTATTATAGTTATTTTCTAAGCTAATCAGAAATAAAGCTGATAAGAGAGAAGCAACATCTGCTTATCCTAATATAAGAGATAGATAGCGCCTCTTCAAAAACCTCAAGAGATCTGCAGAATATGGCATTCAAAGATGTGGTCTTAAATTAAGATTTTTTTTTTGATATCTTGACATATCAGCTCCTGACAGCACCCCCTATTCTACCCCAAGTAGAAGATGAGCATCGAAGAATCTCCAGTGGGAGATGATTGAATTAGTCGCAAGCCTATCTCTTGGTAGGAAATGCCCCTTGCCCCAACTGTAGACAGAATGCTGTCCAAAAAGGACAAAACTTGGAAGCAGGTAAGTCAACAGCCTATCTCTGCCAAGACAGGGTTGGCAGGTCCTTCATAACCCCTGCACTACAATCAATGTCTGTCAGAGAAATGGGGCCAAACGACTCAAGATCGATGCTGTAATGTATTGAGAGAAAATGGGAATTGTTCAGGCAGCCAGCCACTGGTATGTCATTTCTTAGTTTTGGAAGCTGTAGGCCCTGTACTTCCTATAAAATCAGATATATTTATCCCTCTCAGGTCTCTGAGGTGGTTGAAGAACAGATAGCTAGAGTCTCATAATAAAGTTTGAGTTGTTTAGGAGTCAAGAGAGTGTTATAGACCTAAGGAGATGCTTTTAAAATTGTGTTGCAAGTTAGTATGAATGTTGAGTTAGATATAGAACTTTAAACTCATGGAGATGGTTAGATAGTAGAATGTTAAAGTCAGGTGCCAAATACATATGGACTGGACATTGGGAATGTACTCTGAGCCATATAACCCTCATAACTGTGGCCTAATTACCTCTGTTTTACTGTATTGTATTTATTATTATAAGAGAAAGATCCATTTGTTGGACTGAAAGGGGGAACTGTAGGGGAAATAAGATATACCTTAAACTTAAAAAAAGGGAAGAGGATGGGGGTTGAGGGTGAGAGGGTGGTACTGGAGGGGGGAATAGGGAGGGGACTGCGACTGAGATGTAACTTCAAGAAATAAAAAAAAAAGAAAGAAAAAAAATGAAAAAAAAAAGATAAATGGGCTGAGAAAGAAATTAGGGAAACAACACCCTTCACAATGGTTTCAAACAATATGAAATACTTAGGGGTAACTCCAACCAAGCAAGTGAAATATCTCTATGAGAACAACTTCAAGTCATTGAAGAAAGAAATTGAAGAGGCCATCAGAAAATGAAAGATCTCCCATGCTTATTGATAGGTAGGATCAACATAACAAAAATGGCCATCCTTCCAAAAGCAATATACAGATTCAATGCAATTCCAATCAAAATACCAACACAATTCTTTACAAACCTTGGAAGAACAATTCTCAACTTCATATGGAATAACCAAAAATCCAGAACAGCTAAATCAATCATGTACAATAAAAAAAATCTGGATGTATCACCATCATTGATTTCAATCTATACTACAGAGAAATAGTAATAAAACAGCATGCTAATGGTATAGAAACAGACCAGTGGATCAATGGAATCGAATTGAAGACCCAGAAATGAATCCACACACCTATAGTCACTTAATTTTTGACAAAGAAGCCAAAACTGTAAAATGGAAAAATGACAGCATCTTCAAAAAAATGGTGCTGGTCTAACTGGATGTTGACATGTACAAGAATGCAAATTGATCCATACTTATCACCTTGCACAAAACTTAAGTCCAAGTGGATCAAAAACCTTAACATAAAGACCAACACACTAAATCTATTAGAAGAGAAAGTGGGGAAAGGTCTCAAACTAATTAGCACAGGTGACAACTTCCTGAGAAGATAACTGATAGATCATGCTCTAAGACCAATGATCAATAAATCAATAAATGGGACCTCATGAAACTGGAAACCTTTTGTAAGGCAAAGGCAACTGTCATTTGAACAGAATGGCAACCTATAGACTGGGAAAAGATCTTTACCAACCCCACATCTAGCAGAGATCTAATATCCATAATTTATACAGAATTCAAGAAAGTAAACACCAAGAAACAAAATAATTCAATCGAAATATGGGGAACAGATCTAAACTGAAAATTCACAAGGAGGAATCTCTAATGGCCGGGAGACACTTGAAGAAATGCTCAACACCCTTAAATGTCAGAGAAATGCAACTCAAGACAACCCTGAGATTCCATCTCACACCTGTTAGAATGACTAAGATCAAAAGCTCAAATGACAGCACATGCTGGTGAGGGTGTGGAGAAAGGGGAACACTCCTCCATTGTTGGTGGGAGTGCAAACTTGTACAACCACTATGGAAATCAGACTGGCGATATCTTAGAAAACTTGGAATAGCTCTACCTTAAGACCTAGCCCTACCACTTCTGGGTACATATCCAAACAATCCTTCACCAATCCACAAGGACCCCTCCTCACCAATGCTCATAGAAGCTTTATTTGTAATAGCTAGAAACTGGAAACAACTCAGATGTCTCTCAACCGAAGAGTGAATAAAAAAGCTGTGGTACATTTACACAATGGAATACTACTCAGGTATTCAAAACAAGGAAATCATGAAATTTGCAGCCAAATGGATGGAACTAGAAAAGCTCATTCTGAGTGAGCTAACCCAGACTCATAAAGATTCACATGGCATCTATTCACTTATAATTGGATTTTAGCTATGTATTACAGGATAACTGTCTTACAACCAACACACCAAAACGAACAGGAACTTAGACCTTGTTACCTGTTAGTGGGACACCTTGCCCTAACAGTGTTGCCATATAGGCCCCCAGTGCAAGAGGAAGCTCTTAACACACATATGACTGTTGAACTGATGGGGGCTGTTAAATAAGGGCAACTCACTCTAGAGGAGTAGGATAGATGGGAATGGGGCAAGAGGGTGGCATGGTGGGTTTGGGATGGCTAGAGAGGGGATATTGTGATGGAGATGTAACTTGAAGGAATCAATAAACAAAAAAGAATTATATTTACAATGTCCAGTCTATTTGTATTAGGAACTTTTGAGAAAGCCTTTATTATCTATATCCAGCTTAGAGTTCTGTACCTTGTAGGGAATAGATTAATATAATTTAGATTTAGTAAATATCTAGGTTTCTGATACAGTCTCTTAATCTGGGGCATAAAGATCAACTTGGCTGTGAGCAATTAGCTTATTAGCTTATGGATGAAGTCACGTGAAACGAGGGGAGTCTCTATGGACTGAAAAATAAGGTTGAAGCCAGGTGAAACAAGTAAAGACTTTATGACCTGACATTGCTTTCAACTGCTAAGTGGGCAGAGCCCAAATTAAGCTGAAGCAGGTGGAACAAGGAGCGATCCTATTAAAGGATAAATGGATGAGCCCAGGCAAGGGTTGTGGTAAGGGCCCCCATACTAGAGTGCTCCGATGCTAGCCCAGTCCTGCTGAAGAATGTGCTAGTGAACTGATGGCCAGATTTCCCTGAGGCAGAAAGAAGCTGGTGAGCAGAGAAAGCCTTGGCAAGACAGCAAAAGGCCAAGGACTAAACCCTGTGGCTCAGCTTTTGCCTAGAGTGGTTTGACCTGTCTGAACAGTGGCCTAAACACAACTGTGGCCAGCTTTAAAGACTGAGGCAGAGCGGCAGAGTTGCTGATACAAAGGAAATAAGTTGGCCTACAGACAGCTAAGGTCTCCCAGAGAGAAGAAAGCCTCAAGCCTTATTTAAGGTGAGACTTCGATAGCCAATTTACCCTGACGAACCTGCGTCTGAGATATTCCAGAATAAAGACTGTTAAGTGCATTAAAGGGTCTACCCGAGAGACTGGTTTCCTGGTGAATGAGGACCTGCCCCAGAGACTGTATCCTTCTAAAAGGTTATGAAAATAGTTGTAATAGTTATCAATAGGTTTAATGGTTCGGTTAGGGGTTGTAGGCATTCATAGGGGTTGTAGGTATTTGTAGGAATAGTAATTAAGTAAGTATATTTGTTATAAGTGAATATAGTTATTAATAAATAAGTGTTTAATAATTAAAATATGGGTTCAGTACCTATATAATTTTCTATTCTTACTTGCATTTATCAACCCATAATATCTTTTAAACTTACAACATGACTTACAACATGTACAACTAAGCTTAATTTTAAGATTATAACTATTTAGGTTTCAACCCCATCAGAGAATTTAGAATGAAATTAAATTATTTCTTACATATATAGGAAGTCTAGAGCAAGCAACTTCCAAAACTATAGCAATGAGAGAGGTTGCTGTCTACCTGAACAGTCACCCATGGTTTCTATGTGTTGTTGGGGCATCCCATCTTCAGCCTATTGGCCCAGAATATCAGACAACCTTTTATGTGAAGCAGAAATATTAAAGTACTGGCTTACCTTATCTCTGTAATGTTGATCAGTTGACTTTTCAGTGTCCTGCTTTTTCACAGATTGTACAGTCAGCCTGCTATCAGAAGTTTTTTTTTGTCCCATGACTATCTTGCCACATTTGTTTCTTTAATGCCCACCACCTTTCATATTTGGGGTGCTGCCAGATGCAGATGTCTCTGTCAGAAAACCCCTTTCTTATTAAAACATATTAAATACCATTTTATGTAGGTCTGTGAAGTTTTTGAAAACCATTTATTATCTGTCTTTCTAAATAGACAAACATTGCTTTTTAAAAATCTATGTACTATCCATTTAACTTCAAAAACATATAAGAGATTAAATATAACCTATTTCTGCAATTAACTAAACTAATATCTAACAAAACTATAAGTTTTTAAATACTAAACAGTTTTCAATAGTTACTTTCAAATGGACTGGAACTAAAAATTGCTTTTAAAAAAGATTTACTTATTATGTCTACAGCGTCTGTCTGCAGGTATACTTGCAGGTCAGAAGAGGGCACCAGATTTCATTGTGGATGATTGTAAGCCACCGTGTGGTTGCTGGGAATTGAACTCAGGACCCCTGGAAGAGCAGCCAGTGCTCTTAACTGCTGAGCCATCTCTCCAGCCCTAAAATTGCATTTTTAAATGAATAACAGATATTTTCAACGAATTAAATGCCTTTTGTATCTGTAGTTTACTTTGTATAACCTGGTAACTCTTGGCTGCACCATCTTGGTAAATACTCTCAGTTCTCTTGTCTGAAATGGCTCACACATTTTGCGGTGGGGTCTTGAGGCAGGACCCCAACGTTTCTTCCTGACTGTAAAAGATTACCTTGTATGTCTCTTTTGGACATAAATTCTTTCTCTAATGCTGACCTCTCCCAAAAAGTTTACAAATTCCAGAAAATCTCAACTTTCTGCCACTAGGAACCATTTTTGTGTCGTTACTGTATTTCCTAGAGTTCCATTTTGACATCTGGCTATTCTCATACAGGCAAAAAAACCAGCAACATACAAAAAAAAAAAAATCCATTCTTGGCACAAAGTGAAAGCAAAGCCTGTGGCAGCAGCCCTCATAAGCCTTTTGCTGATTTCCTTAAACACATTGTTCACTCCTTCAAACGCTGCCGTCTCCTCCACAGCATTAGATATGGGACTACCCATTATGCCTTGCCTTACGTCAGGGCACCGCTTGTAACAAGAGACTTTTATTACTATTGTACTATATTATACACTCTAATTTACTTTACTATAGTTAATTCTGCTATTTCCCTTCACCACTTGTTCCCCCCCCCCCATCCCACAACACTAGGTGGGAGAGAAAGAAAGTTAAAGGTGAAAGGGGCCATAGTTCTCTTTAAGCTACTTCCTGCTGATTTGGGTTGTTGGATTCTTTGGGGGTAATATCAATCTCATTAGAAGTCCAGCAAATCAGCAAACCAGCAAACCAGGAGACAGAAAACCAGGAGATAGCAGCAGGAAGAACAAGCAGCAGTTTTGGCGAGCACCAGCAACTGGGGGAGCAGCAACTGCTTTCTACCTTGTAGCCCTTTCTCTTTGTAGAGCTTTCTCCTACTTCTTTGTAGAGAATTTTCTCTTACTTCTTTTTTTAAATACTTTATTTTTTTTCTTCAAGTTACATCTCAGTAACAAACCCCTCCCTATTCCCCCTTCCTATCCCGCCCTTCCACCCTCTTCCCCTCAGAAGTTTCCCCTTTCAGTCCAACAGATGGTTCCTTCTCTTATAACAGTAAATACTATACAAAACAACAGATATAAATATGCCACATTTATGAGAGTTAAATGGCCCAGTATACCTTCCCAATGTCCAGTTTATACATATTTGGCCCCTGACTTTAACATTCTACTATCTAACCATCTCCATGAGTTTAAAGGTCTATATCTGACTCAACATTCATACTAACTTGCAACACACTTTTAAGAGTATCTTCTTAGATCTATAACACCCTCTTGATTCCTAAACAACTCAAAATTTAACTATGAGACTCTAGCTGTCTATTCTTCAACCACCTCAGAGACCTGAGAGGGATAAATATATCTGCTTATATAGGAAGTGCAGGGCCTGCAGCTTCCAATACTAACAAATGACATACCAGTGACTGCCTGGACAGTTCCCATTTTCTCTCCATACATTCCTGCATCAGTCTTCACCCTTTGGGTCCTGTTTCTCTGACAGACATTTGTTGTAGAGCAGGCTTACTTCTTTGTAGAGCCTCTTTACTCTTACTTCTTTGTAAAGCCCATTCTCTTTTACTTCTCTGTGGAGCTTTCTCCTTTGTGGAGCTCCTTCTCTTTTTTTTCTCTTTGTAGCCACCTTCTCCTTGGGGCTCTAGCTTTTTCCCTCCTTTGTAGAACCCTGTTCTCCTTGGAGCTATGGCTTTTTTAGTCCTCTCTCCCAAGTCTTCAGAGTTAAACTTGCTCGCTGGTTAAGCCATGCCCCTGCTAGCTCACAAGACCATTAATAGTTAATACTTTATACCTGTGTCTTAAGCAGCCCACCTGGGATTTAAAAAATTATCACAATTTGTTTTAATAAACTCCTACCATAATGGTTGTTTTTAATTCTGTGTTCTGGGGTTTATTTATGTAATTCTCATTGGACAACATTTTTTCCAGTAATGGACTTTGGAAAGAAGTTACTGGCTTGATCTTTCTATTGCTGGTATTTTTGTAATGAGATCTGTGCATGTGGACTTCTTTTGTTTTGAACCTGTTAACAGTGCAAACAAGGATGTAAATTCCCTGAGTGGAATGAAGTTATGTGGACAGAGGGGACTATGCTATCTGTCATAGGATGTTCGCCCTGGTCTAAGCCTGGAGTGTGAAGGAAGATCTGGCTGTGTGGAAAGGTTAAATATATTATGAGAGAGTCCTGTTCTTTGGGAAATAGGTAGAAATTGTATAGGTTGAAACCTAGAATTATATTATGCTTCAGGAGGAGCAAGTTAGATTAGGCCAAGGCACTGTGTGTGGGAGCATGTTTATATCTGGTGGGTTGCGGAAAAAGAATGGATGTTGGTCATAGAGACTCACAGGACTAGGTTCTCAAGGAGGATGTGGAAAATGGGGTGGTTGATAGCAGTGCAGAAGTAACCTTTAGGTAGTTGCAGGTATGGTGAATCCTGGCAGAAGACAAGAGTTTGGTTTTGGTGCTGGCAGAGGTGGTGAGACTAGGCCAGAGAATGGATATGGGACTTAGAGGAAACCTAGGGGTTGGTTGCAGTGCCAGTTGAGATGGTCAGATTAGCATGGGGCACTGGATTTTTGACTGAGGCTAGATATAGAGGGTTTTAATGAAGCTATAATTGGGGATTTTTGGGAGACTTTCCAGGAGGAAGTTGTGGAATAACATACATTTGTTGATTCGAAGGACAATAGTGGCCTTTTTCTTCAGTGTCTTCTTCTAGCTTCCAGTGAACTGTTAGCTTTTTAAGGATAGACTAAGGAAGCTTTTCCAAATAAAGATTTAATACTTGGTGAAAATGAAAATTATTACATTAATTCATGTAATTGTTACATGCTTTACCATGGCCATTGTTGTAGGTTTCTAAATAACTTTTTAGATTGAGATAAGATTATTATTGCTATTATGTGACTACTTACATTTAGATAAAAAAAATGATCAAGGTGACTATTCTTTGGGCTAATCCCTCTAACATGAAGACAACTATAGTTAGGTTAAGGCTTCTCCTCTACCATGATATTATTCCCTGAGCTCAGTAGGGAGAAGAATATGTTTTTCAGAGAATGGTGGTGAAGGCAGAGATTCATGGTTGCCCAAGATGCTGACAATAAGTGATGGGCAATGGTTCAGCTCTAAGGGAGATATTTATACTATCCTCTCTACAGACATTTAGTTTTTATAATTTTGTAGGCTTGAGAGTTCAAGACTGAAGGATCATATCTGGTGATATCCTTCCTTGTGTGTCACCAAATTATGGAAGGCACTCGCAAAGACAGAGCCTGCATATCAGCTCAAAGAATAGGATTAGGCTACTTTTATATCATTGTTTTAGGACAGGAACAACATTATAGAGGTGGTGCTTCAATACTGCTTCAATAACATGTAAAGTTGAACATGGGTTTTAGAAAAGCTATTCAAACCATAGTGGGCTGCACCACTTGAAATGTACATCCTTTATCACATGTCTGTCATTTTTCATTTTGTTTGGTATGATCTTTCATATGCTTTTGAGGGATCACTTTTAGGGTTTTCTGGAATATCTTTCCTTAGGAAAATTTCAGATAGATCAATTTGAGCAAGATTGATTTCTTCTCTATCATGTTCCTCTGTATACTCTTATTCTAAATCAGTTGTATTTGAAAATTTTTTTACAACATTTACTGGTTTAGTTTCTGTTTTTTAATATCACATTTAAATAGTATGAGAGAAACTGGTATTTACTTTATATGTGTCTGGGTTGGTTGGTTTTGACATTATAGATGTATTTATTTATGTATGTATTGATGGATTTATTCGTACTGGAATAAATAGATATTTCTTCTGAATGGGTCAGACATTTAAGAAAATGTGAAAAGATGAATTTCTATTTTTTTCATAACATTTTTATTGATTATTTGGGGATTTTACATCATGAACCTCAAGCACCCTCACTTCCCAGTCTTCCCAGGTCTGCTCCCTCACCAATTGGAACCCCCAAAAAAGATGAAAAAGAAAAATAAGTCCAATTTGTGTTACCCATATACACACTAGATCAAGGTCAAGTGATACACTAAACTGGTCCCAGTGACCACCCCCTAAAAGAAAATTAGGTCCTTCCCCACCTGCACCCCTGCCAGAAACCATAAATTCTGGAAAGGTACACTTCAGTATCTTTATCACAATTTTAAAGAGTTTTCTTTCATGGTTTTCTGTATAGGCTGTTATTTTTTAGGGTGTGGCATGTGAGGGGTGGAGGTTCTCAGAGAAGCCTTCTATGCCCCCCCTTCCTCAACTGTGAGTCTGTAGTCATCAATTTCATTGCAAAATTAGCTACTGTATGGTCAGCAGGAGCATGCATCATGGACTTACACGTGGTTTCTTGTGATAGTGCAGACCACAGACATCCACATGGTTTGTGGTGTCAGTATGTGACATTGACCTCAGCATGGTTTCTGCCACTGCTCAGGCCATGGACACCAATCACATCTCTTGGTGGCAGCATAGGTCAAGGACATCACCATGGCCTCAGGGGCAGTGTAGGCTACTCAAACTGATATGGCACATGGTAGCAACATGGTCAATGTATAACACCATGCCTTCAGGCTGAAGAACAGACCACAGACATCCACATGACCTTTGGTGATCACACGGGCCATAAACATCAACACAAACCCCAGCCACAGTAGGACCACAGACTCAGACATGGTCCTCGCCAGCAGCATGGCTCCAGATATCACCGTGGCCTCAGGTGGCTGCAGAGACCACTCTGAGAAGATGAATTTCTGAAACCCACTTTCTTTATTCAGTGACAGACTCTGTGACCCTGTGTTTTAATGGTCATGTTGAGTCATGGTCCTGAAAGTTTTGCTGAGGTTTCGTTTGTGCATTTTCAAAGGAAATCACCACACATGATGCAAATATACCTAGTGTTTTTCCACAGAAGCAAATCTAGATCCCCACAGCTGCTGTAATCACATGATCACTAGTCAGCTGAGATAAAGTGTTTGTAACCCTCATGGAATAGTTTCACCCTCAGAGCTCCATAGCTATATAATTACCTCCCAGTTCCTGTTGCTCAACCCTTTAAATCATCATCTAATTACAGTTGTCTTCATGTACAGGGAGTAGCCGGAGGATTAGAGTCACTTTGACCATTCACTTACTCATCTAAGTGTTAGTAATCACTTAATAGCAACAATAATGTTCTCTTGAGATAACATATTTAGAGTCTATAACAATGGGCATGGGATAAAGTCTGTAACAATCATACTGACTGATGTCATGATTCCCACTCTTTATCAAATAGAAGGATTGTTAAGTATTCTCTTATCTTCTTATAGCAAACAACTGGATATTGTTCAAGGTATAAGTGGGTGAAGTGATTATCAAAAAGGAACATATATTTGTTGATTCAAAGAACATTAGTAGTCTTTTTGTTCATTATCTTTTGCCAGCTTCCAGTGAACTCAGCCTTTTGACAATGTACTAAAGAAGACTCTCTAAATAAAGATGTATTCTTTCATGGACTGAATTTCTGACTTGAGATCTGATCCTATACAAGGGTGCTGGACTTGAATGTTGTGCAGTTCAGTGAGGAAGGTAAGTCTTTAGATCCAACCCACTGTCTCCACAAAGTTCTAGGAAGGTAAATCATGGCAGCTGAAGGCTTATCTTTGGATTTTCAGATATTTGACTTCTGTATCATCAATTTTAATAATCTTTTTTATACAACTGGAATTAATGTGTCTAAATATCAATGAGTTTTTATTAGAAAATACATGTTTAATATGAGGTATAGAAGGAAACAAAAGACTTTATTTCATTCTTGTCTTTGCAACATAGGCTTATTTGGTTTTGAACAAGTTAACTAAAACTTTGTCTCAGTTTTTATCAGAAAATATATTAATATTAGTTACCTGGATTAACTCCAGCATTTTTTAATTTATGGAATAGGGAAAAATATAAAATGTCACTGTAATCTGGGAGTACATCATCATTAAGGAAAAAGAAAACAAAACAGATATGCTATCAAATAGGGGAGAAATCAGGCTTAGAAGTTTTGTAGTTTACAGTGAAATAAAATAGGTATGAATTTTTGTAAGACTCAGTATATAATCGGATTTTAGCCATATAGTACAGCATAACTATGCTACAGCCAATGCACCAAGGGGAACAGGAACATTGACTTTTTTACCTGTCCATGAGACACTTTTCCCTAGTGGTGCTGCCTTGTAGGCCCCCAGTGTATGAGGAGGCTCTTGGCCCTCATATGACTGCTGAACTAGGGCACGGAACTGATATGTAGGGACACTCCATTCCAGAGGAGTGGGTTGGAAGAGATAGGGGGTACAGGGTGGGAGGGCGGGACTGGGAGGGGTAGAAAGAGGGTACAATGATGGAGATGTAACCTGAAGTAATAAATAAAAATAAAAATGTAAAAAAACCTCAGTAATTATGAGAATGTGAACTGCTCATCTTAAGCACCCATTCTTCTAATAAAGGCTCTTCTACAGTGGCTGATATAGATTATGAACTAATGATTGATGCACTAACGTGTGTATGAGATCCATCACCATCATGTAGTCCTGAAACAATGAGAAAATAATTATTTATGCTTGGGAATTAGAATGAAAATAGCAAATAGTCTTCATTGCTGTACATAGCACAATCCATGAAGTCTTTGGAGGTCAAGGGATATGTGACATGTATCCATACAACAGGGTAGGCCTGGAAATGAGCCCACAGCCTGTTGAACCACAGCGAACAGCTTAGTGCCTTTGGAGAAAATGGAAGAGTCAGCAGCACCCAGAACTTTGTGTGACATATGGGTGTTACCAAAAGCACTGTTCTTTTTTTTTTTTAACATCAATGATTCTTTTCATGAGTTTGAAAACTATATAAAGCTTTGTATATCCAGTTATTGTCTATAAACTGAAATTCAGAAATGCAGAATATTTTCATAGGGTCACACTAACTGACATTCAGATTTGCTTCTTACATCATAGTTCTCAACTATTCATACCGACATCAGGCAATATAGTTAACACTCAGACAAACAGCTAGGCAAATGAGTTACTTTCTTATACTCAGTTTAGATGATTAGATGTGGAAAGTTTAAAATAGTATTTATTCAAGTAAATATTCCAAACAGCTAAGATTTACTTTGGAAAGGAGTTGGTTTTAGGCCTCACTTGTAACTTTCTTTAGCTTTCACATGTGATTCAATGTGAGTGCATTTCAGTTTCCATATCTGTGAATTGGGACTAATAATTTACGTGACTCTAAGTTGTGATGATAAAGTAGCAGTTTCTAGATTGATGATAGGAACACAGTAACTATTAAATAAATGACTTTTACAGGTAATCACAATCAATTATAGCTTCTATGTACATAAAATAATAAATTATGCTAAAATTAAACATTTTATATTAACAAAGTATTAGCATTCTACCATTCATACTAATGTTAGAAGATGAGGGACTGGGGAAGCTTTGTACCTTGTGTTATTCTTTGAAGGATGCCTTGGTATGAGAAAAGATAGAGTTTTGTTTGGATATTTTGCTTTTTTTTTTTTTACTGAGAAGTAAACTACACAATGATTTAATCCATAAGACAGTTTCTAAACCACATATGGTGGAGCATTCTGAAATCCCAGTATTCTGGAGTCAGTGTCAGTGGGATTGCTGCAAATTCAAGGCCAGTCTGGTTAATGTTTCTGAAAAGCGAAAGCAAACAAACAAAAACTAAAAGAAAACTTTCTGTCATTGTAACTAATAATAATAACAAAAGACTAATAATGAGAGACCAGGATAACCTCAAAGACATCTGTAGTTATTATTTTCTTCTTTTCTGTTTGGTTTCTGTGTACACTCTTGAATTTTTAAAATAAAATATAATTATACTGTTTTCACTTCCCTTCTCTCTCCATTCCCTCCTATGTTAAACCACCTTGCTCTCTAAATTTTTTATTGTTACACACACACACACACACACACCTAAATATATAAATACAACTTTCTCAGTTCATTTAGTGTTTCTTGTACGTAGATGATTTCAGGACTGACCACTTGGCACTGAATTACCAGTTTGGAGGCTCATCTCTGGGGAAGACTATTTCTCTTAGTATCAACATTCCTTTGTTGCCTATACTGTGTGTGTGTGTGTGTGTGTGTGTGTGTGTGTGTGTGTGTGTGTGTGT
>CAJQZJ010033704.1:1409624-1445448 GCA_907164525.1 Lophiomys imhausi
TGTGTGTGTGTGTGTGTGTGTGTGTGTGTGTGTGTGTGTGTGTGTGTATTTTGTCTAGGGGTAGAGACCGGTAAGATTTCCCTCTTCCATGTTAGCTTGTTTGTTGTTATACTTCTTGTTTAGCATATTGTTGAGGTATCTCTGATGACGTTTTCCTCCTATCATTTTTGGGAGACAGAATCTCAGAGCAGATTTGCCAGTCCCCTGGCTTTTGCAATCTTTCTACCTCCCCCTTCCTTATTGTTCTTCGATCTGTCAGTATTGTACATGTAACCACAGGGGCTGGGAACGTCACTATCAGCTGTTCTCTACATTTTAATCAGTCATGGTGTTCTGTAATGGTCTTCTTCTGTTGCAAAGAGAAGTTTCTTTGATACGGAGTGAGACTACATTTATCTGTGGATGTAAGTATGGATATTTAGAATGCAGCTAGGAATTATTAGTTGGTTTTGTAAGTGACAGTAGTAGATACTCTTAAGATTCATAATCTTACTATTACCAGGTAGTTTTTCAGGTAGGTTTCCAGCATCAGATATGATTTCCCTACTGTTGAGTGGGTCTTAAGTCCAATTAGAGAGCTGTTGACTACATGCCTGGTATTTCATTGTTATTTTTACATAGTATATGGCTCTTGGGAGAGGAATTATCACCCCAAGTGGAACAATTTTATTTAAACTATATATGTATATGTATACACAAACACATTATATATGTTATAAGTAATTTTAGGTATATAAATTATAAAGTAATTCTTTATGGTTTTTACAGACATCCTTAGTGTTATTTTACCCTCTTACCTCCTCACTCCTGAGTTACAGTCCCTCCTCATTTTTTCATTTCCTTCTACAAATCATGTGTATCCCTCTATTACCCCTCTTTTACAGACTAGAGTAAGTTATTTTTTCTTTCACTGAGTATTTGTTTAAAACTTGATTTCATATGTAGTAAAAAAAAGTTGGTAGAAGTTTTTGAGATAATTCCTAATGTTTTCAAAAGTTGAAAAATATTCATCTGCAGTATTTATTCAAATGAGTAACATTTAAGAAACAAAGGGCATCTTAATCACTCTGCTCTTGATAAATTTCCTCCAGATTAAAGACTGTGTGTAAAAGCTAAAACTTCTATTAATGTAGTAAAAGTTAAGTACCATTATTTTCTAGATGCCTTTACTCCTTGTATGTGATTTTCTCCTGTGGTTTTTGTTGTTGCTTGCTGTTATTGTTGTGATATGACTGTATGACTTATGGACTACAAAATACCATGAGATTATTCTTGGCAAATGACATTGTATTTAAGCATTTTTAGTTATCATATGACAATCTTGACACAATAGGAATAATGAAAAATAACTAGAAGTGAAATTAATTAATTCACGTCACTTCATTGTTACATACTGTTATGGCCTGAATGTTTTTTGTCACCAAATTTTTAGGTTAGATTTGTTATTTCCAAACTGAGAGTCATGACTTGGAGTTTAGAGAGATGATTAGTACACAAAGAAAGAGCTCTTTTGAATAAGACTAATGTTTAAGGAAAGGAAAGCTGGAAAGATAGTTGCCTCTTTTACTGTGTGAAGAGAAAGCCAAACCATGTTGTCAACAGACAATGACTGCCAACATCTTAATCTTAGATTTTCTAGCTGTCAGGACAGTACATGATAAACATCTGATACTTATACTCTGTCAAGTTTATGGTATTTTGTTACAATATACAGAAGGAATAAAATCATTAGGCTATTAGGTATAAAATAAGGGATGTTTTGTTTTACAAAGTTAAAAGGAATTCTGACATTTTCCAGTGAGCAATTTATCTAATAATCTCATGGGAGACTTTTTCCTGGTCTCAATTCAGCCATCTGTAAAGTTACTAGATTGAGATGCATCATTTCTTCTGGGACTCAGTATGATCTACTATTAATTTAAACTTAAATTTTGCTGCCATAGCCTCTTTAGATCAGAATGCTGGCTGGGAACACTTCCACACTGAAAGAAGGCATGGAGAGGTCAAGCACAATGGATCAGCAGTCTCCTCTCCATTCTCATTCTTATCTCCTTTCTCTTTGCTACAGGGAATGTGCTATTATTTGTCACATAATCCCCAATGAAGAACAGTACAGAGGTGATGGAGTTCATTCTCACAGGGTTAACTAATGACCCAGCACTCCAGGTACCACTCTTCATTGTCTTCCTTCTTATCTATTTCAGCACTGTGCTTGGGAACCTGGGAATGACAGGGTTGATTCTGCTGGACTCACACCTCCACACTCCCATGTACCTTTTTCTTAGTCACCTATCTCTGGTGGACTTTGGTTATTCTTCAGCTGTGACCCCCAAAGTAATAGCAGGTCTCCTTTCAAGAGACAAAATCATATCCCTCAATGCTTGTGGCACCCAGTTCTTCTTCTTTGTTGGCTTTATAACTACAGAAAGTTTCCTTCTGGCTGCCATGGCTTATGACCGCTATGCAGCGGTGTGTAAGCCCCTGCATTACACCACTACTATGACCACAAACACATGTGCTTGTCTGATTATAGGCTCCTATGTCTGTGGCTTCCTGAATTCCTCAATCCACACTGAGAACATTTTCAGGCTCTCCTTCTGCAAGTCCAATGTGATAGATCACTTTTTCTGTGATGCCCCTCCTCTCCTGGCCCTCTCATGCTCTGACACCTATGTCAGTGAGATGGTGATTTTCATTGTAGTGGGTTTTAATGATTTGTTCTCGATTGTGGTCATCATGATCTCCTACCTGTTTATCTTCATCACTATTCTGAGGATGCATTCATCTGAAGGACGCCAGAAGGCCTTTTCGACCTGTGCTTCCCACCTCATTGCAGTCTCCATCTTCTATGGGTCTGGCATGTTTATGTACTTACAGCCTAGCTCCAGTCACTCTATGGTCACTGACAAGATGGCATCTGTGTTCTACACCATGATCATCCCCATGCTGAACCCTCTGGTCTACAGCCTAAGGAACAAAGAGGTCAAGAATGCAGTCAAAAGGGCTGTGGACAAAGCAAAATATTCTATAGCATTCACATTTTAAGTATAAAAAACCTCCACCAAACTCACCTTCCATCCTAACTTGCATTACTAACTTGAAAATATTGTCTTAGACATAGAACATCTTTTTAATTCCTAAACAACTTAACATTTAACTGTGAGACTATAACTATCTAGTCTTAAAACACATCAAGACCTGAGAAGGATAAATATATCTGAATAAACAGGAAGTGCAGACCCAGCAGCTTCCAAAACTAAGAAATGACAGATAACTGGCTTCCTGGACAGGCCCCAATTTATTTTTTTTCATGGATATAAAAACCTACCTTTTATTGACCATTCTTTTTGTTCTTTGTTGTTTGTTTTAGTATAGGTTTTTTTATAATTTATTTTTTATTTCTTCAAGTTACATTTCAATCACAATCCCTTCCTTACTCCCCCCTCCAGTCCCACCCTTCCACCCTCTTCTTCCCCATCAACCCCCCATCCACTACCCCCCTTTTTTTTTTTAGTTTAAGGTATATCTTTTTCCCCCAACAGCTCCTCCTTTCAGTCCAACAAATGGTTCTTTCTCTTATAACAATAAATACAATACAAAACAACAGCAATAAATAGGCCACAATTATGAGAGTTATATAGCTTAGCATACATTCCCAATGTCCAGTCCATAGGTATAGAACTTTAAACTCATTGAGATAGATAGATGATAGAATGTTATTATCAGTTGCTAAATATGTATGGACTAGACAGTGAGAATGTATGTTATACCTTATAATTTTCATAACTGTGGTCTAATTATTCTTATTGTTTTGTATTATATTTATTGTTATAAGAAAAAGAACCTTTTATTGGACTAAAAGGGGGAGCTGTTGGGGGAAAAAGATACACCTCAATTTTTTTTAAAAAGCAGATAGGAGGGTTAGGGGGAAGAGTGTAGGAGGGTGGGACCAGGAGGGGGTGGAAGGAAGGGATTATGATTGAGATGTAACTTGAAGAAATAAATAAATCTTTGAAAAAAGAAAAAAAAAACCTGCATCAAAGCAGTTTCATCTACCTCAAATTAGTCTTTTCAATGAATGTGTTTTCTCAGGAGCTGTCTGTATTAAATGTTTTTAAACCTGTGTAAGACTTCACTATTTTATCTTATTTTATCCTGGTAGTATTGGGTATTGAATCTACTGGCATGTGGTAAGCAAGTTTCTTTCCATTGAACTAGACCTGAAGCCCTTTGGACATTTGGACATTTTAACTAATATGATTTTTTTGTGCTCTGGAAGAAAACTGTCTTTCCTCCCATGCAGTTTATTGTTGTTGTTGGTCTTTTTAGTGAGTCCCTGAGTTATTTAAATTGTATTCCTTATTGTGGTTGACTAGTATTTGTTTAATTTTCTGGTTATAATATAATCACATAATTTCTCTCTCCCTCCAACACCTCCATATACCTCTCTGCTCTCTTTCATATTCATGGCCTCTTTTTTCATTAGTTGCTGACATACACAAACATTATGTATATATATATATATATATATGCACACATATAGATATATGCATATATACACATACATAAATAAAACAAATATATATGTATATATATATACACATATATACATGTATTCCTAAGTAATGCTTCTTGTATATACATCTTCAGACCTGATGATTTGGTATTGGACAATTAATTGGTGTTTCCTCTCCTGGGGAAGACTATTTCTTTCACTCTCATCACTCCTTGGCTTTTAAAAATATATTTCTTACATTTTTGAGACTGTAATATACAATACACCATTTATCCATCCGTTTTCTCCCTTCATATCCTTCCATCTATCTCCTTGTTCTTTTCCAAATTCATTGCTTCTCTTTCATTTTTATTTCCTCTCTCTCTCTTTCTCTCTCTCCTCTCTCTTTCTCTCTTCTGTATGTATGTGTATTCATATTTTCAATATGCCAATGGTTTAAAGTCTTAATTTTTTATTTGTAGCTGTATTTAGCACCAAAGTGAGCCTGAAATGAAAGACGAAGGTGTGCGTGGTGGTTGTGTACACATGTAATTCCATCAATTTCATAGTGGATGAGGGAGGGTACATAGTTCAACTCAATGAGACTTTGCCTAAAAATGGTTAAGTTCTTCCCAGACTTTTTTGAAGACATTCATAACTCTTGGACATATACAGAATTTTCCTGATCCTGGCATTCAGTGGAGATTTTTCAGTTTCCTCCAAGAAGTTCATTAAGAGATCAGCTAGGGCACACAGTCTCCATTCTGGAGTGGAGATTGGTGTTCTTCAGCTGTTATGATTAAAGAACAAGTCTACTCATAAAAACGTTAGTCTTGACTTTGTTTAATTTCCAGATAACATCCATCAATCCTGAACTAACATTTGATGCTAAAACTAGGAGGAGTTTTGAGGTCCTGTTCCCTAGCTCCTCTTTCTGGACATTTCTTCCTAACTTTGATTAACTGACTTACTCCATTTTCTAATAACCATCCCATCAAGAGTGTGGCTGATTTCTGAATTTAGTAAGGGCTGAATGACTATCAGTTGTGTCCTTAAAGGTTCTGGATTTTTACAACTTTTGTCTACATTCACAGTGCAAGCCACCATCTTTAGTTTTATTGGTGTGCCATGTAAATTCAGTTTGTGTCTTTTTCCTCATTTCTCTTCCTCTTTCTCTCTCTCACTATCTTCCAATCTCCAGAGCAGAGAGTTGTCACTGTTCTATCACAGTACATTCAACACACAAACCAAGGTAAGGTCCAGGTTCAATCTACAGGCACCCTAGACTGACAACCTTGTCTAGGTTCCAGGGGTCTTCTGGCTTTCTGACTTTGGTTTTCTGTCAGGGTCTTTGGCTACCAGGTCACTAGAATTTTGGTCTTCAGGGGGCTCTTTCCAGCTTCCAGCACATGGCTTTCCCTGCCACGTCACTGGAATTGGGGATGTCCATTCTAGCCCTTGGTCACTGGTTCTTGGTCATTTTTCTGGTTGTAGGTGATATATTATGAGACACCTGCTTCATCTTTACTCTGACTAAAATTAAATGTGCCTCAATTTGCACACACATTTGGATTGCCTTAAAACAAACCTCAAGGCATTATATTACCTGTTGATTGGGGTCCTAATTCCCTACACACTCTCTCCAAAGGTCATCTGGCTAATAAGCCCCCTTCCTATCAAAGGTGAGCATATTAAATTATGCTAACAAATTATCCTGTGCTGTTTCTGCCAATAAAAATATGGAAGATGGGATTTGACTTTCCCACTCCAGATTCAAGCATCTTTATCTCAAAATATCCTCCAAACTGCTGTCTCAGGTCTAGTTAGCCTTTGACTCTGTGGTGGGGAACATGTGAACTCAACAGCCCAACACTTCCCACATCCTGGAACAGGGCTAGTAACATTTTTTAGGAACCTTAGAAGAGCACTTTTATCTCTTGCTTCTTATCTTTTCTTCAACTCTGAGAGAACTAAGTGCCATGGGTCAAGCTGCTCTATTAGTTATTTATTGACCCAGCTTCCTTGAGCTGAGACCATTAAGTTCCTTCCTTTCTTTTATTATTTTTTCTATGTTGTCCCTACCTGCCTAGGGTATAAGTACCATTTCTTTCTAAGTCCATACTAACCTATCTAACTAAAGTGTCTTAAAAAAAAAAGATTGTAACAATCTACATTTAGTCTGTTAAATGGTGGATCCCCTAGGGACTGATGCCCTGGTAGGGTATGGGCTCATTTTACAATAAAGCTGAGTTCACCTTGATCAGAAAGCAACCATGTTTTCTGTTTGCTGCTATCTTGTCTGGTAATCTCATCAAAATGAAATCAGCCTTGTCACTTGGCTGCCGTATTTGTTAATGATAACAAAAAGCAAATGCCATGTGACCTCATCACCATCTTGGTTAATGTCACCATGTGGCATAAGCAAAAATGGTAGCATCTATAATAGTTGAGTAGTATAGTATATTCAGTTTCCACTGAGTCCTCTGGGGATCACCATATCCCTTTTTGATTGGATTAATGGGAAAACATTGGACCTCCAAAGTATTTATTTTGTGATTATAATGTATTAATTTTGATGTAGTTTTTACATTATATTTTTACTGCTTCTAAAGAGGATCTAAAGCTTTTCCCATTCCTGTACCTCCAACACTGGTATACCAACAAAAAAGATAATACTTTGATATCTACATGTCTCAAAGAGACTCAAAGGAAAAATTGCCAAGTGCTAGACAAGTTGCTGCCAGTGAGGAGCTGTCACCATAGGCTCTAACAGATCTTAATGGCCTACTCCTATGTATCCCCAGGCCCATTTTCCTCTAACTGGGATAAAACCTTATGTCTGTCCTCAATACTTCTATGTTCTGCATATGTTTGCTTTTGTCCCCTCAATTCTAACAATATGTTTGCTAAAATATCAATCCTCTGGATCTGGAATTAAGGGTTAATGACCTAACAGCCTTAGGTGGACTGAGAAACTTCTGATAGGAAAGTTGGCTTGACTGATAACAACTGTGGGCTGACTGGATCGTGGACATTTCTGATAACAATATCAACACACCAACCACCCACTGTTATCTACCACTTTGGAACTGCTGGGAAACAGACTTCCAGATGAAATCTTCTATCTCAAAAGTTTCCTTTTCTGTCTTATGAACTCCCCAAACACATTGCATCATGTGTTTCCACCATGCCCTGGGTGTGAGGGAAGTGACACAAATGACTGGTGTCCTTCAGTTGTTCTGATTACAGAACAATTCTCATGTTAAAAACAAAAGATTTTGGCTAGACTGTTATTTGTTCCAACTGATATTTATACCTTAGAAAGCTACAATGTTAAATAGTTGCTGTTATTTGAACATGAGCTCTTAGTATATCATTTTCCCTCACTCATTTAACTGTGTTTAATATAATAAAACCATAAAGTGAAAATGGGGCTCTTCTAGGGACCTGTTAAATTGATAGTGGCTTTTCTTTGGAAAACTTTATTTGTTTGCTTGTTTATTTATTGGAATATTCTTTCACATTTTATCCTTGCATTAGCTGTTAGGCTAACATTTTCTGAGATATTAATGGTTTCCACTCTGGCACCTTTCAAAGTACCAACAGAGCTAGGTTATATGGCAGGCTTAGCCATATACAGTAAAATGGTGGTTGAGTCTGACCATGTTAGAATCTGCTCCCCATAAACATGTCAATCTGAATAGATTTCAGGCAAAAACAAATGAAGAATGCTAAAAAATAAACAGCTGAAGAAATATCATGACTTATTTTCAAATAACAATAACATATAAGACACTGTTTGTCCAGGAAAGAGAAATAATTGAGGCCAAGTCTTAGTTTTAAAAATAGTACCAGGATCACCACAGTAAAACTCATTGTCACACGTAGTCTCACAACCTCTGATCCCAAGACAGTTACAGTGAATCAAGCCCCTGAACCATATTACCTAGGGAGTTAAAGGATATCTTCAGTCTCACTGCACCAACATCAGCACAAAATTGATCAAGACTGTTTGTTGGGTAGTAAGATGGAGAGGTAGGCAAAATGTCTTCACCTTGAAACTTAAAGATGGATTTGTGGCAATCTAATATTGAATGAATGTTGATGGCTCTAGTGCCCAAGATAGTGCCAATTCATGGACTAGCCACTAAGTTTCTTATGTCATGACATTCGTGGCAGAATGAGACTTGGTCCCAGTCAAATAGCCTTTTTATCTGGCTGACATCATCTGCATCTGGTAGAAAAAGTATTGGGGGGGCACTCATTCTCCATGCTAGCCAGGGAAACAGGAAGGCTAACTTCAGATCTTCATTTCTCCCTTCTCTCTTCCAAATCCAACGCCCTAATCTCAGCCCTGACTTTGTAGCAGACTACCTGCTGTGGCCTTCCTCTCTACTCTGTCCCCATCTCCAGAAGAATCTACATGGTTCTTCTCCTCCAGCCTTCCTCCCCACTCATCATGTTATTCCAGTCCCAAACTCCAGCAGGCATTCCCTGGGAACCCACCAGCCAAGCCTGACAGCAAAGCCCCATAGGCAAGCTACATATCTTCACTCTGCCTCCTTTCGTCCAAATCAGATTTCCCAGTCTAATACCAAGTTCTGTAGAAGACTACCTGTTGTGGCCTCTTCTCACTCTCTGCACCCATTTCCAGTAGAGTAAGCAGATGCTGGTAAAACACCTGCTTTTCTCCCTCCAGTGTCCACTTAGCCCTCCCTCCTAGCCCATGTCCAAAATTAAGTGTCAGATCTCAGTACTTAGTAACACATTTTATTAAGAACCTCCAGTAGCTAATTCTGGCAAGATTCTAGAAGAAGATTTACCAGCACTTCAAGATCCCTACCAGGCACCTCAAAATCTTCCTAGGAACCAGAGAGGGCAATAGAAACCAAAGAACAAAATACTTAGCCAACAAAGGCAAGATCAGATATCAATATCTAAAATTAAAAACATCCCAAACTAAGATGCCTAGATGTCAGTGTAAAAACACAATAAATAACAGCCAGGACAATGTCTCCACTACAGCCCAGTAAATACAGCGGGCCCTCCAAAATGCAATGTAGTGAAAGCACAAGACAAGGACTTTAAAATAGCCTTTATGATTAGTTCTGTTGATATTCACATGGTGTTATTGTCTACTCTGGGTCTCTATTCCTCCCCCCTCTCTTATACATGACTCCCAGAGCTCAACCTAATATTTGGCTGTGACTCAGCACCTGTTTTGATCCACTACTGGGTGAAGTTTCTCATAGAACTGCTAGGTTCCCTTTCCTTTAGGTCTGTGGGTTGTACGATAGCTATCCTCTACTATATGGCTAAAATCCAGTTATAAGTGAGTACATGCCACGTGCATCTTTCTGGGACTGGGTTACACCACTCAAGATGAACTTTTCTAGTTCCATCCATTTGGATGCAAATTGCATGATTTCCTTGTTTTTGATAGATGAATAGTGTTCTGCTGTATAAATGCACCACAGCTTTTTTTTTAAAATCCATTCTTAGGTTGAAGGGCATCTGGTTTGCTAGAGGCTTACAGAGAGTGAAACACTAACCAAAAAAAAAAAAAAAAAAGAAAAGAAAAGAAAAGAAAAAGCATACATAGGCCAGACCTAGGCACCCCTGTATACATATATAGAAGATAGGCAACGTGACCTTCATATAGATCTCTCAGCAAGTGGTGGGGGAGGGTGGAGTCTGTCATGGGCTCTGTTGCCTGTTAGTGGAACACCTTACCCTAGCTAGGGTGCCCTACTGGGCCCCAGTGTGAGAGGACGCTCAGCCCTTATGTGACTAAGGAACTTAGGAGGCTTGAAATGTATTCCCCCCCCTCACCTGAGGAGAAGGAGAGGAAGGAAAAGGAGAAGAGGATGGGAGGGTGGGACCATGAGGTGAGAAGTGAGGGTGCTGTGATTGAGACGTAACTTTAATTAATAAATAAATGCTAAAAATAGCCTTTATGACTATGATAGATGTCCTTAAGAAAAAATGAATAAATCTATTAAAGAAATCTATGAAAACACAAACAAACAACAGGAAGAAACAAATAAAACGGTGCAAGATCTCAAAGTGGAAATAAAGTCATTAAAGAAAACACAAACTGAAAGAAACCTGGAAATGAAAACTTTAGGAACTTGAATAGGAACCTCAGAGGCAAGCTTTACTACACAATACAAGAGATGGAAGAGAGAATCTCATATACTTGAAGACATGATAGAAATAAATGAATACATTGGTCAAAGAAAATATTAATTCTAAAAAAACCCCTCAAAACTCCTGGCAAAAACATTTGGAAAATCTGAGACACTGTAAAAAGGCCAAATATAAAAATAAGAGGAATCGAAGAAGATGAAACCCATGTCAAAGGTACAGAATATATTTTCAACAAAATCATAAAAGATAATTTCCCTAACCTAAAGAAGGAGATACTTATCGAGGTACAAGAATGATAGAGAACACCAAATAGACTGGAGCAGAAACGAAATCCCCTTGACACATGATAATCAGAACACTAAATGTATAGGACAAATAACTGCAAGTGAAACAATCGAATACTGTGCTAAGACAGGCCCATTAGGATAACATCTAACTTCTTAATGGCGACTCTAAAATCTGGACAGACTTTAAGATATCAAAGATATCAGCCCAAACTACTATATATAGCAAAACTTTAATCAAAATAGATATAGAAAATGCGACATGCTATGATAGAACAAAATCTAAACAACATTTATCTACAAATTCAGCCCTATAGAAGGTACTAGAAGGAAAACTTCAACCCAAAAATTTAACCACAACCCCCAAAACAAAAGAAATGAAAAATCCTAGATCAACAAATGAAAAGAGGGAACACACACACACACACACACACACACACACACACACACACGAACACATGAACACACACAACACCACAACCACCAAAATAATGCTTATTGATAACTCTCAATATCATAGATCTTAATTTCCCAATAAAAAGGCACACACTAACAGAATGACATGAAAACAGGGCCTATCCTTCTGCTTCATCCAAGAAACACATCTTAACATTAAAGATAGACATAATCTCAGGGTAAAAAGATGAAAAAGATATTCAAATTAATTGACCTGAGAGCAAGGTGGTATTTGCCATTAAATGGTATAGCCATTTTAATATCTAACAAAATAGACTTAAAATCAAAACTAATCTGAAGAGACAGGAAAAAACATTCTCTCTACTGCCTTAGAAATAAGAGGGATTAAACCTCTATGATATACTCTATCAAACTCACTCTTTTTCAGACATATTTTTAGATGTAGGGTGGGATGTTTGCTAGGAAAGTTGGTAGGGAAATATGTCATATGCATAGTACTAATGTAAGTGGGAGCAAAATTTTTTCACAGAAGGTGTGTAAGTTGGTCATGATGGGAATTGTGGATATGATGCTTGGATTTATAGGAAAAGGATGATTTGTAAGAATGTTTTAATTATGAAGTTAAAGTATATATTTCTGGTAGGAGATTGGTGTGAAATGGCCCTAGAAAAAATGATGAGAGAGGATTTATGAGGATAATGGTAGTATATTCAGCTATGAAGAATAATGGAAATGATTCACTTGTGTACTCTACATTAAAGCCAGAGACAAGTTTAGATTCTCTTTCTGTGAGGTCAAATGGGGCTCAGTTGGTTTCTGCTACAGTTGAGATTAATCACATTATGGCTAGAGGCCAGGTTGGAATAAGTCATGTTGGTTCTTGTGTTAAGATGAGGTTTTGTAAGAGAAAGAGACATTTATTAGGAGGACTGAGAGTGAAATAATGGCTATAGAGACCTTGTAGGAGATTGTTTGGGCTACTGATTGTAGAGCACTGAATATGGAGTATTTTGAGTTTGATGTTCATCCTGATCATAATAAAGAGTAGACTGAGAGGCTTGATATGGCTAGAATAAATAATATTCCTAGGTTTAGGTTGAGTAGGGTAGAGGGACTTATAGAAGAAGACCTAGTATTAGGGATAGGATAGGGTCTATAGTGAATAGTGAAATGGAGGATGCTGATGGTCATAAGGGTTCTTTAATAAATAGATTTATGTCATCTGCAGATGGTTGAAATATACCATAGGGTCCTACAATTTTATGTCCTTTTCATTATTTTATGTAGCCTACGATTTTTATTCAATTATTATGAGGAAGGCTATGGCAATTAAGATTGGAATAAGGACTGAAAGTGTATTTATAAGGTGCACTATTAGGGAGAGGAGTTGAACCTCTGGGAACAAGGTTCTAAATCTTGCACAGTTTTCTGGCTCTGCCACCTTAATTATCTTCTCTAGGTAGAGGTTTGGACAAATTTATTAAATTAAGATTTTTTTTCATGTTAATTTGGGAGCACTTTTGGTAAGGAGGTTCCATTTCTCTTATCCTTTTGTACTGGGAGAAATTGTTAATAGAAACTAACCTGGATTGCTCCAATCTGGGCTCAAATCATGTAGGACTTTAAGTGTTAGACAAATAAGCCATTAATTGCTGCTGTACCATTGGGATGTCATGATTCAAAATCATGGTCATAAACCTTTATTGTAGATATGAACTTTCAAATACGATTGTGCTGTTATCTCTAGGGTTACATGATCTCTTGATCAAGGGTATTGGGTTAATTGGATTAAGTTTATTTACTTTGACTTGTAAGTGTAGGTTATACTCATTTGGAGGATTTTTTATGCTCCGAGGTCACCCCAACTGAAATTATTAGTTTAGGTTTTTAAATTTTGGTATAAAAATTGATGAGTTCTCATCAATTGTTTTTCTAGGTCCATATCACACCAATATCCTACCAGAAATACATACTTTTAATTTCATAATCAAAACCCTCTTACTAACCATCATTTTCCTATGAATTTGGGCATCATATCTATGATTCCAATATGACCAACTTATACAACTTCTGTGAAAAATTTCCTCCAACTTACATTAGTACTATGTGTACAACATATTAACATACCAATTTTCCTAACAGGCATCCCACCCTATATCTAGAAATATGTCTGTAAAAGAGTTCCTTTATTAGAGTAAATCATAAAGGTTTAAACTCTTATTTCTAAGAAAATAGGAATTGAATTTATACCTAAGAATTCAAAAATTCTCTGTGCTACCTTTACACCCCATCCTAATCTTAGTAAGATTAGCTAGTTAAGCTATCAGGTCCATACCCCAAAAATGTTGATTTAAACCCTTCCTATTCTAATTAACTCTTTGACCCTTCTCATCATTTATTTCACTATCTTTTCAAGTCCAATAGTCACAATACTCAGCACCTATCTCATTCTTGTGTGAATTGGGCTGGAAATAAGCTTACTAGCTATATTACACCCATACTAATCATCATCACTAACAACAACAACAACAACAACAACAACAACAACAACAACCAATGATCCACTGAAGCCACAGCAAAAAGTTTCATCATCCAAGCCACAGCCTCAAAAACTATATTATTTTCTATCACCATAAACTTCAAACAACTAGGAATATGAACCTTCCAACCACAAACAGACAATATGGTACTCATAATAATTCTTACATCCTTAATAATTAAACTTGTATTAGCACCATTCCACTCTTGACTACCTGAAGTAACCCAAGGAAC
This sequence comes from Lophiomys imhausi, assembly GCA_907164525.1. Classification (NCBI taxonomy): domain Eukaryota; kingdom Metazoa; phylum Chordata; class Mammalia; order Rodentia; family Muridae; genus Lophiomys; species Lophiomys imhausi. The sequence goes on from CAJQZJ010033704.1 coordinate 1,423,743, forward strand.
CCCTCTTCACATTAACATTATCCTTCTCACATGACAAAAAAATCACCCCCACTACCTATCCTCTATCAAATTCATGAACTTCTCAATATAAACTAATAATCATAGTTGCAATTGCCTCAGGCTTTATTGGAACATGAGGTAGACTAACAAAACACAGACACAAAAAATTATAGCGTGCTCTTCCATTATCCATATAGGTTGAATAATCATTATCCTCTCATATAACCCCTCCTTTATAACTCTTTTTTTTTCTGTCTATTTATTACTTCAGGTTACATCTCCATCACAGTACCCTCTTTCCACCCCTCCGAGTCCAGCCCTCCCACCCTCTACCCCCTACCCCTTCCATCCTACTTCTCCAAAGTGGAGTATCCCTACATATCAGTCCCCTTCCCCAGTTCAGCAGTCATATGAGGGCCAAGAGCCTCCTCATACACTTGGGGACTATAATGCAGCACCACGAGGGCACAGTGTCTCATTGAGAGGTAACAAAGTCTATGTTCCTGTTCCCTTTGGTGCATTGGCTGTAGTATAGTTATCCTGTACTACATGGCTAAAATCTGATTATAAGTGAATAGATTCCATGTGCATCCTTCTGAATCTAGGTTAGCTCACTCAGGATGAACTTCTCTAGTTCCATCCATTTGGCTGCAAATTGCAGGATTTCGTTGTTTCTGATGGCTGAGTAGTATTCCATTGTGTATATGTAGCATTCCCTCAATCCATTCCCCGGTTGAGGGACATTTGGGTTGTTTCCAGTTTCTAGCTGTTCCAAATAAGGCTGCTATGAACATAGATGAGGAAACTTCCTTGTGATTTGGTCAGGAATCATTTGGATGTATTTCCAGAAGTGGTATGGCTAATTCTTGAGGTAGAGCTATTCCAAGTTTTCAGAGATATCACCAGGCTGATTTCCATAGTGGTTGATAAGCCTGCACTCCCACCAGCAATTGAGGAGTGTTCCCCTTTCTCCACAACCTCGCCAGCATGTGCTGTCATTTGAGCTTTTGATCTTAGCCATTCTGACAGGTGTGATATGGAATCTCAGAGTCATCTTGAGTTGCATTTCTCTGATGATTAAGGATGCTGAGTATTTCTTCAAGTGTCTCTCAGTCATTAGGGATTCCTCCTTTGTGAATTCTCTGTTTAGCTCTTTCCCCCACATTTTAATTGGATAATTTGGTTTCTTGGCATTTAATTTCTTGAGTTCTTTGTAGATTTTGGATATTAGCCCTCTGTCAGATGTGGGGTTGGTGAAGATTTTCTCCCAGTCTGTAGGCTGCCATTTTGTTCAAATGACAGTGTCTTTTGCCTCCTAGAAGCTTCAGTTTCATGATGTCCCATTTATTGATTGTTGATCTCAGGTCCTGAGCTGTTGGTGTTCTGTTCAGGAAGTTGTCACCTGTGCCAATGAGTTCGAGGGTTTCTCCCACTTTTTCTTCTAGTATATTTAGTGTGACCAGCCTTATGTTAAGGTCTTTGATCCACTTGGACTTAAGTTTTGTGCAAGGTGATAAGTATGGGTGTCATTTCATTCTTTCCCATGTGGACATCCAGTTAGGTCAGCACCATTTGTTGAAGATGCTATCCTTTTTCCATTTTACGGTTTTGGCTTGGTGGTCTGTAGCTCAACACAGGGTAGGTAGGGTCTTGTGTTAGGGGTTGTATTTCACTAGGCCTCCTGAAGTTCACTCCTTCCAGTTATGTCCCAACTGGGAACTTAGGTCGGGGTTAGGGTGGTATGTGTTATTCCAGCCTGCAGAGACCCTGCTGCTAGTTTGTCTGGTCTGAGGGTTAGGTCAGTGGTTGTGTTCCCCCCAGGCAGCTCCTCCTAGGTTGTCTCCAGGGCACCTCTGTGCCTCTCGCCCCTAGGCACTAAGTATGCCCTTGCTGTGTGAGTCAATCAGGCAGTGCACACAGGCCAAGAACTCGCTGCTCCAGGGGTGGAACTTTAGATGCTGAAGATCTGGTTTTCTGCCAAGGAGGAGCCAAGTGCACTGGCTGAGTGGTCTGATATTAACTCCACCACCTGTCAGCAGGGCTTGCACTCAGTGGAGTTCTGAGCAGCCTTCCAACCCCACCACCTGCCTTTCAGCCCACTCTGATCTCACTTTTCCTGTGCATGTGCTAGTCCTGGTTTGGGTGCTGGAGCTGTCCTGTTGAAAATGAGCACTCATGAAGCCAGGAGGAACCTCTGTCTGGTGATTGGAGCTACCCACCAAGGCCCGGGACACTGCACTGGTGCCAGAGGCATAGCCTGCTACAGGAAATGTATACTGTTGCTTTGTTTAGTCACAGTGTTCTTTCGAGTGATTGCAAATCCAGTAGAGAGGCCTGTAAATCCAATACATCTCTGGACAAGCAGAAATATGTTTGTGCCTCCCAGACTGCCACTCTGCTGGAGATATACTGCTGTGGTCCTGCTATTGTCCTGTAGCTCAGAATGTGTTGTGGTTCACAGTCACAATGGTTCTGCTGAGAATATATCTGTTCCCATGGCTCCATTATTCCTCCCCTTGGTGTTTGAATGCCTGCATAGATTCTGGGAGCTCAGGAGGCTGGTGAGTACCCCTGCCTAGGGTTCGGAGCTGCTCGCTGGGTATTTGAGTGGCTCAAACCCATGGATCCTCTCCTGGTGACGATTCTCCTGCTTCCCTGGCTTCTCTGGCCTCAGCGGTTTCTGCTGAAGTGTCCGTGGTCTTGCCTAGGGACTTCTATTAGTCCCTGGGTTCGCTGGGTAAAACCCAGTGGGTTCACACCTCTCAGATTGTTGGTCAGCATGTTATTACTCTGAAGTGTTATACCTGTTTTCCCTGAGCTCAAAATTCGTCCATGTAGGCTGCTGCCATCTTGGAATCAGTTCTAAATTATTTTTAAAATTATTAGTTAAAAAATTATCTATTTTATGTTTAGTTTTAATTTTATTTTTCAATAATTATTTATTTATTACTTCAAGTTACATCTGCATCAGAACTTCCTTCCTCTACCCTTCTTGGTCCAACCCTCCCACCTTCTACCCCCTCTACTTTGAAAGAACTAACTGATTTTTGTAAGTTAATGTTAAGAAATCTGGGAAGTGTAAGCAGTAATGAAAAATATAGATGTGAAATAATTATATAAGCAATATATAATAGAAACAGTCCAAAACTGTTCAATCAACCCAATAAGATATTCTGCATATAATTTCAGTTTAGGGTCCTAGAAATGTTTCTAGTAGTAATTTGTTTCCCTGAAGCATAACAGTGAAGGGTCCATGAAACGTGTAATTGAATCCCTAAGACAATTTGTCTTAAATTGTACAAAACTATTCCAATTCTTGAGAAATTGGAATATTAGATAGAATATTTTCTCCTAAGCTAGGGATCTACCATGATCAGATATAAGACACACCTATTATAACAACTATAGGAAGAGATGATTTGGATAGGGATCTGAAGAGGTTAGGTATCGTGTAGTATTGGGTAAGCAGGAAGTATGGATTTCTCTAAGAAGGAGAAATAGAATGGATAGATATGGGTGAATGGGGAGGATACAGACTGGAACAGGAGGATAAGATGAGGATAGGAAGGAAAGAGTGGTGCAAAGGAGATAATTCAGAGAGATACCTAAAACTCAAATACTTATTCAGATATTAGCCTTCTAAATATAATGCTCCTTCATTTCCAGAATAAAATGATATACAGAGGCAAGAATAGACACACAGGTCTTGAATTAGTATAAGACTAAAATATAGTCTACTACATGCAGATCTCATAAAATGAATTTTAATATTGAATATCACATAATATTTAAAGCTATTATCACAATTATTTTTCCTTCAGAGCCACTTTCATGAATGCACTCCTGACCTCCTTGTTCCTTAAGCTGTAAACAAACGGGTTCAGCATGGGAATGACCATGGTGTAGAACACAGATACGATTTTATCACTGTCCATTTCATGTCTAGAGCTTGGCTGCAAATACATGAAGATTATAGTTCCATAGAAAATAAAAACTGCAGTGAAGTGGGAGGCACAGGTGGAAATAGCCTTCTGATACCCTGCTCCTGAGTGCATCTTTAAGATTGTGATGAAAATTATAATGTAAGATACTAATATTATTATGAGAGCAAAGAAGATATTGAAGCTGGCTAGATAGATAAGTACCAGTTCATTAACATGTCTATCAGAGCAAGAGAGAGCCATGATTGCAGGCATATCACAGAAAAAATGATGGACCACATTAGACCTACAGAAGTAGAGACTGAATATATCTCCAAGGTAAACTGAGACATTCAAGAAACCAAGAATATAGCAGCCCATGATCATGCATATACATACACTTGTAGTCATGGAGGTAGCATAGTGTAAGGGTTTACACACTGCTGCATAGCGATCATAGGCCATTGAAGCCAACAGGTAATTTTCCACAGTAGCAAATGCTGAAAAAAAGAACATCTGAGCAGCACAGTCATTGTAGGAAATGATTTTGTCTCCTGTTAGAATCCCAGTCATGACTTTGGGAGTGACAGCTGAGGAGTAACCCAGATCAACAAGGGAAAGATTACCCAGGAAAAAGTACATGGGAGTGTGGAGCCGAGAGTCCAGGACAATCAGGAGGATCATGCCCAGATTCCCCACCATGGTGATGGTGTAGATGATGAGGAAGGTGATAAATAGGGGAAGCTGCAGACCTGGGTCATCAGTGAGTCCCAGAAGAATAAACTGTGTTACTTCTGTCCAGTTTTCCATTGATGCCATCTAACAACCACATGATGCTCTGTAGCAATGAGAAAGAAATGAATATTATAATTATTGAGAAATTCAGAAGTATAAAACAAGATATAGAAAGTCATTGTAGTAACAACATGTTTAGAAAGTTTCTCTACAAAAAACTGAACTTTGATTCAAATTTCATATGTTAGATATAATATATAGTCACATGCTACTAAATCTGAAGAAATTTGATAAATAATGCTTGCAACTTAAAAGTAGTATCCATCAATGTGCAGAGAGTTTGAGATCTTGGAGCCCGAGGCACTAAGTGGAATGTATTTATCCAATATCTCCTCAACAGTTTCAGGGTATTGTGTAGAAAGGTTGTGGAAAGATTGCATGAGCCAGAAGTGTGGATGACTCCAAGGAAACAGTGTCTTCCAGATAAAGCAGGGATGATATACACATGAACTTACAGTATCTATAGCAACATTCATAAGACGTATAGAACTTCAAGTCAAATGGGTCCCCAATGCTGAGAAGAAGAAGTAGACACAGGCTCCTACCCCTAACCAAGAAGCTCTCTGCAATTGATATACTCTGACAAGAGGGAAATCACTTTTCTCTAATGTAGTCTCATTGAGCATATCAAACACACTCCGGAGCAGGTCCTATTCCCAGGAGTAGTTGGCCTACACAAAATCAACCTGGGTGTGGTGGACTTTTTGTTTAATTTTGGTATTTGGAGTATATTTTCTCTCAGGTTTTTGTTTGTTTGGTTTTGTTTCTGTGTCTGTCTGTGTGTGTGTGTGTGTGTGTGTGTGTGTGTGTGTGTGTGTGTGTTCAAGAGAGTGGGAGAACACATAAAGTTATCTGGAAGGAGTTATGGGAAGGCAGAAATCATGATCAAATAGACTGCATGAATTTTTTAAATAAAAAAGGAAAAAAGGTTTTGATCATGTATTAACCAAGTCTTGGGTAATTTAATAACAAGCCAGCAATATCTCACAAAATATATATATTTCAACTCATTCCTGAACTCTATAAAGTTTGAGATTTTCATATCAGTCACCTATCAAGAACTGATGTAAACATTTAAATTGCATTTATTGTCTCTTCTTAATGTAATGAATTTGAAGAGTCCCAATATGTTAATTTATTTAGTACAATTTTATCATTTAAAAATTATCATTTTCCTTTCTTCATTATTAACATGTTTCATGTTTGCTGTTTATTTTACCTTCTATGGTAGATGAACAATCTTTAAATATATAACATCAGCTAATATGTGAATGTCATTCAGCCCAGTTTCTCTTCTTAGCTTTGCATATTACAAGACCATTCAGTAAATGACATATGATGAAAATGTCCATATGTGCAACTCAGTTAGAACTTAGATTTTGGAAACTACTACTAGTGATATTTTGACATTTTCAATAAGATATTGTGGCTATGTCTTCACGTGGATTGACAAAAATTACACTTCTTACTGTATATTCACCCTCATTAGTTGGCTTTAAGAGAAAATTAATACACCCGAGTCAGTCATTCTGATATAAAGTCAGCAGTGGAATATGGGCTAAGTGAGATTGCAAGCACAGACTCAAGATGTATTCTGATGATTCTACTTCAAACAGAGAAAATAGAAAAATGAGCAGTTACATGGAACAATGTCCAAGTTGACAGTATTTTCTTTCTTCTTCATAGGTTATATCATATGTGCTACATACTTCTCAGACTCCAACTGTAAAGACCGACTAAGACACATTACTGAAACTCTCAAGGTGAAGTTAACAATTTAAAGTATACCAGTGTAATGTTTACCTTTGAATATTTTCTCTCACTGTGCTTCAGGATCCTTGCTAATCCTCTGGTCAGAATGCTTATGGTTAGCTATTGCCTCTGAAATAAAAAAAAATTGATCAATGAAGCACGGCATGAAGTTTACTTCTTCTAACCTGTGTTATGGAGTTGTATTTGAGCCTCAGAGTCTACTGGGTGCAGATCTGGAGTAAGTTATACAGACCTGGAAAGCTCTGATGACTTCCCCCAGGGGTCTACCTTCAGTTATATTGCATGGAGGAAGCAATGACCCATGGGAAACACATTGGTTACTTTAGTATGCACATACCTTTTTGTATTATATATTACTAATTTTGGACTCTAAAATTTGTAATTATTCTTTTAATTTTATTTTTATTTGGGGCCATTCTAAAACACATTTATTTAAAGAAATCATCTTACCAAATAGTTTTAGTGCATGTTTTAAATCAATATGCAAAGTAATGGGCATCAATATTGCATTTTCAAACCTTTGTTCTTGTTGGTCGACCTCCCTCAGTCCATTATTTAATCCCCTTACACTACTTCATGCTGACACCATTCCTTTTTCCAAAAATTCTTCTTCCTCAGAAAATAGTTTTATTTTTTAATACCCACATATATTACCATCGCAATTCAATCTTGGAAATAAATTTTGCTAACAGAAGATAGATTTGTGGTTTACATTACACGTGGTCATCCTCACTGAATCACAAGGAAGTTTCCTCATCTATGTTCATAGCAGCCTTATTTGTAATAGCTAGAAACTGGAAACCACCCAGATGTCCCTCAACTGAAGAATGGATTAAAAAACTGTGGTGCATCTACACAATGAAATACTACTCAGCTATCAGAAACAACGAAATCATGCAATTTGCAGTCAAATGGATGGAAGTAGAGAAGCTCATCCTGAGTGAGCTAACCCAGACCCAGAAGGATGCACATGGCATCTATTCACTTATAATCGGATTTTAGCCATGTAGTACAGGATAACTATACTACAACAAATGCACCAAAGGGAACATGAATATAGACTTTTTTTCCTGTCAGTGAGACCCTTTGCCCTTGTGGCGCTGCCTTGTAGGCCCCCAGTGTATGAGGAGGCTCTTGGCCCTCATATGACTGCTGAACTGGGGCAGGGGACTGTTAAGTAGGGACACTCCACTCCAGAGGAGTGGGATAGAAGGGATAGGGGGTAGAGGGTGGGAGGGCGGGACTGGGAGGGGTAGAAAGAGGACACTATGATGGAGATGTAATCTGAAGTAATAAACAAACAAACAAATAATTAAATAAATAAATAAAAATTTTAAATACGTTCCAAAGTGCAAATTTGTAAAATTAATAAACCTCTCCCATTCAAAAGCATATTCAAGTCAAGAAGGATAAACATAGAGAGACCCCCCCCACACATACACATACACACACATACACACACACACATACACACACACACACACACACACACACACACACACACACACACACACACTACAATGAAACCACTGATCTGTGCTTTGTTCAGGCTTCATTAGAAAGACTTCCTGTAGCAGCAGATGGGAGCACATAAAAAGGCCCAGAGCTGGAAGTCATCCAGTCTAAACCAGAAGACTTCATTGGGATCCTCCCATTGGTACTTGGGGAATCTAGGGAGAAGAACAAAAAAAGCTTCTTTTTTCATAGAGTACATCTATCACCACAGTTTCCCCTCCCTCTACACCTCCAACCATCCTTTATCTCTTCATTTCCCCCAGATTCACTTCCTCTCCAGCTCCATTCATAAAAGAGCAGGGATCCAAGAGACAACAATAAAACATGACAAAACAAAATACAGTAAGACAAAGCAAAAGCCCTCACATCAAATCTGGACCATGCAAACCAACAGGCAGAAAAGAGTCCCAGGTGCAGACAAAAGAGATAGAAATACACACTATCCCACTGTTAGGAGTCCCACAAAACCCACCAAGCTAACAAGCCCAACCTATATGAAGAGGACCTGAAGCAGATCCATGCAGCTCCCCTGATTGCTGCCTCAGTGTGAAAGCCTATATGAGCTCTGCTTAGTTGATTCTGTGTGTTATGTTCTTGTGGTGTCCTCCTTCCCTCTGGCTCCTACAATCCTTTCTCCCCATATTCTCATGGGTTTCCCACCTAATGCTTGACTGTTTGCCTCTGCATTTGCTACCATAAACTACTGGTGGAAGCCTTTCTGATGACAGTTGGGCTAGGTACCAATGTATAAGTAGAGCAGAATATCATGAAAAATCTTTTCTTTTTTTTTTCCAGTTGTACATGGTTCTAACATAGGTCTCTGGTCAATTTTGGATTCCATGTTACCTGTGAGGTGATGGTGACATCTGTTCCTGTGTCAAACAATCCTTCTATTTCAATACCATTCATTTGCATTTTTAAATTTTGATCTCTTATCATTCACTATTGTTTGCCAAAATACATGTTTTCCAGTACTCCCAAATGCTCTTTCTATTGGAGCAGACTTGCCCTTAGTGTAAGGAAACAAGAGTAGCTGAGAAATTTTATCTCCTGCTTTAATTGTCATTTCTTTTCATACAGATACCATAATTTTAAATTCTTCCTTGTAATCTCCATCTATTAACACCTGGATGCACAAAAAATTCTTGACAAGTTAATCCATTTTTCCAAAGATTAATCCTATTGTCCCTGATGGTAAAAGCCCATTATCACCAGTGGCTAACTTATAACAGTCATCTGTTTTGGATAGTGTAATAATTCATCTGTGACCAGATGTAAAACTGCACTGGCTTCAGTAGCATGCAAAAGATTGGCAATAGTCAATTTTGTTCTTCTTCCTGACCTCTCATTTCTCTCTCACTGACTGGTGGATGACAGTTCACATTTTTTTTTTGCAGTGCCTTGAACCAGTAGGCCCCTCCCTTTGTTTCCCCATTGTTATTAGAAACCATTTGTTCCCTTTTACGACTATGTTCTGTAGAGTCAAAGCACTTGACATTTCGAGGTCCGAAGGTTTCAGTCTTACAATATCTTTGGAAATGACCAAGTTTACCACATTTAAAGCACTGATTAACACCCCTAGCAATGGCTTGTGCTATGACATTAGTCTGATGCTCCTGAAAACCAATATCAGTTGTTTCTCTTACCCATTCATGTGTTGGGGCTCCTTGAGTTTTCAATGGTCTAATTGCTCTTTCACATGATTTCCATAGCGGTTGTACAAGTTTGCACTCCCACCTTTTTCTATAGCTTCGCCAACATGTGCTGTCTTTTGATTTTTTGATCTTAGCCATTCTAACAGGATTGAGATGGAATTTCAGCATCAATCCTGTACAATAAATCAACATATGGAGATATTATCACCCCTGACTTCAAGCTATACTCCAGAGCAATAGTAATAAAGACAGCGTGGTGCTGGTCTAGAAACAGACAAGTTGATCCATGGAATCAAATTGAAGACACAAAAATAAACCCACACACCTATGGTCATTTAATTGTTGGCAAAGAAACCCAAACCATACAATGGAAAAAGGACAGCATCTTCAACAAATGGTGCTGGTTTAACTGGATGTCAACATGTTAAAGAATGCAAATAGACCTATATTTATCACTTTTCATGAAACTTAAGTCCAAGTGGATCAAAGACCTTAACATAAAACCAGACACACTAAATCTAATAGAAGAGAAAGTGGGGAAAAGCCTGAAACTTTTCTTCTTTTTAAGCATACAGTTTCTTTGAATATATACTGTGGCTTCTAGTTTTGTGTTTTTTTCTTTCTTTCTTTCTTTCATTTATTTATTTATTCTTTTATTCTTTTATTTATTTATTTTTAAATGTTTATTTATTAGTTCAAGTTACATATCTATCACAGTCCCCTCCCTCCACTCATCCCAGCCCCACCCTACCACCCTCTCCCCCTTCTCCCAGAACTCATAATTCTTTTTTTAATAATTAGGCCTCAATTATGAAATTTATGAGGTATAAAACATATATTCCCAATGTCCAGTTCATGCATATTTGGCAAATGATGATAATATTCTATTATCTATCTATCTCCATGAGTTTAAAGTTCTATACCTAACTCAGTTTCCATCGTAACTTAAATTACCAACTTAAAATTATCTTCTTCCACCTCAAATATCCTCTTAATTCCTAAACAACTTAAAATTTAACTGTGAGACTGTAATAATCTAGTATTCAACTACATCAGAGACCTGAGAAGGATAAATGTATCTGATTGTACAGGAAGTGCAGAGCCACCATCTTTCAAAACTAAGAAATGACAGACAACTGGCTGCCTGGATAGTCCCCAATTTATATTCATACATTAGAGCATCTATCTTCAGCCAGTTGGTCCAGTATCTTTGACAGACATTAATTGTAAAGCAGGAATTATGAAGAACTTGCCTACTCTGTCTTGGCAGAGCGAGGCTGTAAACTTACCTGTTCCAAGTTTTGTCCTTTTCGTACAGGATTCTGTCTACAGTTGAAATGAGGGATTTTTCTAGCCCAGTGACAGGTTTGCCACTAATGCAGCCATCTCCAAATGGAGATTCTTCGATGCTCATCCTCTACTTGGAGTAGAATGGGGGGGGTGCTGTCAGGAACTGACATGCCTTAATATCAAAAAATCTTAAGTTAAGAAACCTTCTTTGAATGCCAAATTTTACAGATCTCTTGAGGTTTTTAAAGACCACCTATCTATCTCTGTAAATTTGGATAAGCAAATTCTCTTAGCAACTTGATTTCTGGTTAACTTAGAAAACATCTGTGATAAACTATACTAATACCTAACCAAATGACATGTTTGAATGACTATTAGTTTGCTTCTCTTAATTATCCTAAACAGTTTGTGACAGTTGCTATCAATGGGCCAAAACATCACATTGCATTTTTAAGCGTTACCTAGGTATAATACCTTAAAAATGGTTAACCTTAATTTTGTATCAATATACAAAGATCAATATCAATGTAGCCAAATATAACCTTAATTTTGTATCAATATACAAAGATATAAGAGCATATTCAATATTCTATCCCCTTTTCTTTATTATTCCTCTATTATGTCTATATCCCATTTTTAAAAAGTCTTTTCTCCCCTACATAGGAGAGAAGGAAGGATAGAGAGGAAAAAAAAAAGAGAGAAATCCCTTCGTCTACCCTCCAAAATCTATTTAATAAGACCATTTAACAAGTTGTAACCATTCCCACTAAATAACAACAAACATGTACACCCATCAAATTACCACAGGTGGGGAGAAGAGAAAGAAAACACCCACCCCACCTTCTGGGAATGGGACTTCACTCTCTTAAAATTACTTCCTGCTGGTTTGGGCTTGGGGCCCAAATAAGAATGGAGAAATGGTTAAGCAAGTAGAGTAACATTTGATGTTCAGTCCTTCTGTGCTTGGCAATTTAAATATCCTAAGAAATTTGTAGTGAAAGGCTGAACTTCAGGGTTTTACTGAAGTCCTGGTTGGAATAGTCTGTGGGGCTGAACCATCTTAATTAGCCATTTTGAGTTGTTCTGGTTGTATATTTTTGAGGAAATAGCTATTGAGGAAGTCTGTAAGGCTGGATGATCTGGGGTACTTGTCTTCTTTGGTGCCTGGTCCTTTTTCTTCAGAAGTTTTAGTTGTCCAGTTGTCCTTGGACTCCTTGTATGCTTTTAATTTTCTGGGAAGATAAGAACAGACCCCTGTCCTAATCCTAACTCTGTGACACAACTTTTGTTTTGTTTTTGTTTTTGGCAGGTAATATATTTCCTAAAGCAAATTGTGGATTTTTTTGACAATATAAAAAGTATTATCTTTCAATTGAGATTTAAAAAAATTGTTTTGATATTTTGGAACTAAACATACCTTTAAGTGTATATATTTTCAGATCACAAAGGACAATTCACTTTGAATTTCAGCATGCCCTTTGTGAGTAGCTTTTAAACTTAAATCATTGCAAATCCGATGTGCCTGCCTCTGCCTTCCAAGTATTGAGATCAAAGGCGTATGCCTTCCAATTGTTGGGATTAAAGATGTGCACAACTATCCTGGATCTGAATTTTTCTCTATTTGGAGCTTACTCTGTGTCAGGCTGACCTTGTACTCAGAGATCTGCATGTTTCTGTCTCCAGTGTGTTGGGATTAAGAGTGTGTGCCTCTCAAGTGATGAGATTAAAACTGTGCACCATCACCACCCTGTTCTTTGTAACTCTAGAATTTAAAAGATAACCAACTCTTTAGTGATCCTCCAGTCCCTGCTGGAGTTAAAGGCAAGGCTAACACTTCCCTTCTCAAAATTTATACCTTAGCTCTCAATTACTTCAACTCTTAGAGGTTTAGAAAACCATGTTGAACTGTAGTAACCCTTAATTTACTTACAACTTTTAAGTTTATTATTTCAAGTTACTTCTCCATCATAGTGTCCTCTTTCCACCCCTCCCAGTTCCAGCCACCCACCATCTGGTTCCTCTCCCACCCATTACACTCCTCTGATGTGGAGTGTCCCTACATATCAACCCCTCTCAGTTCAACAGTCATATGAAGGTAATGAGCTCCCTCTTGAATGGGGGGGGGGCTACATGGTAGCACCCCAGGGAAAATTGTCCCATTAATAAGTAACAAAGTCTATGTTCCTCATCCTTTTGGTATGTTGGTTGTGGGATAGTTATCCTGGCTAAAATCTGATATAGGTGAGTAGATGCCATGAACATCTTTATGAGTCTGGGTTAGCTCACTTAGAGTGAAATTTTCTAGTTCCATCCATTTGTCTGTGAATTGCATGATTTCCTTATTTCTGATAGCTGAGTAGTATTCCATTGTGTAAATGTACTACAATATTTTTTATCCATTCACCAGCTGAGGGACATCTGGGTGGTTTCCAGTTTCTAGCTATTACAAATAAGGCTGCTATGAACATAGATGAGGATATGTGCTTGGGGTTTGGCAAGAAACCGTTTGGGTAGATACCATTATGTAGTATGGCTGGGTCTTGACATAGGGCTATTCCAAGTTTTCTACGATCTCCCCAGACTGAATTCCATAGTGGTTGTACAGGTTTGCACTTCCACCAGCAATGGAGGAGTGTTTCCCTTTCTTCACAACCTTGTCAGCATGTGCTCTCATTTGAGTTTTTGATCTTAGCCATTCTGACAGGGGTGAGATGGAATCTCAGAATCACTTTGAGTTGCATTTCTCTGATGATTAAGGATGCTAAGCATTTCTTCAAGTGTCTCTCAGCCATTAGGTATTCCTCCTTTGTGAATTCTCTGTTTAGCTCTGTTCCCCATTTTTTGATTGGATTATTTGGTTTCTTTGCATTTAATTTCTTGGCACCTATGTTCTCTCAGGGCTTGTAGGATGTCTGCCCAGGCCTTTCTGGCCTTTAAAGTTTCTGAGAAGAAGTAAGGTGTAATTCTGATGGGTCTGCCATTATACCTTACTGGACCTTTTTCTCTTGCAGTTTTTAATATTTTTAATTTGTTCTGTACATTTGGAGTTTCAATTATTATGTGGCAAGAGGAATTTCTTTTCTGGGCTAATCTGCTTGGTGTTCTGTATGCCTCTTGGAATTTTACTGGAATCTCTTTCTTTAGGTTAGGGATGTTTTCTTCTATGATTTTGTTGAAGATGCTTCCTGGACCTTTGATTTGGGAGTCTTCTCTTTCCTTGATGCCTATAATTCTCAGGTTCCATCTTTTCATTGAGTCCTTGATTTCTTGGATGTTGTGGGTAAGAACTTTTTTAGATTTCTCATTCTCTTTGTCTGTTGAACTGTTTTCTTCAATCAATCTTCCACGCCTGAGATTTTGTCTTCCATCTCTTGTATCCTATTTTGGATACTCATGTCTGTAGTTCCTGTTCTCTTCCCTTGATTTTCCACTTCTAGGATTTTCTCTGCTTGTGTTTTCTTTATTGCTTCCACTTCCAATTTCAAATCTTGAACAATTTTACTCGTTTTATATGTTTTCTGTTCCAATTTGCTTGTCTTGTCAGCAAATCTTTCAGATCTTTCGAATCTTTCATTACCTTGTCTCTTTCTCGTTCATATTGGTCTGCATTGGCTTGGAGGTCTCTAATGGTATTCTCTATTGCTTTCGTTTGTAATATTGAAGATTCTTTAAATTCGTTCAAAGATATAATTTCTTCTTGTTATGATTCTATCACTTTCCAAAGTATAGTTTTATCATCATTTTCATGTGTTTCAACTGTGGTGGGATGGTCAGGGCTTGCTGTACTAGCATAACTGAATTTTGTTGGAGTCATATATCCTTGACTTTTGTCAGATTTCTTCTTTCACTGACCTTCAGCCATCCAGTTGCCCTAAGTTGATTGTTCCTGATGTCTTCTGTATCTCCACTCCAAGTCCTTGGGCTCTGCCCCGTGCTGCTGACCTCTGCTTTGGGTCATGAGCTTCTGCTCTGCACTTCTGGTCTCCATTTTGTGTCCTGGGCCTCTGCTCTGGGCCTCTAGCCTCAGATCAGGGTCCTGGGGGTCTTCCCGAAGCCGCTGGGCTCCAATCTAGACCCAGGCCTCTGACTCGTGCCATTGACCTCCACTTTGGGTCCTGGGCCCCTGCTCTGCACTGCTAGTCTATTCTCCTGGCCTGAGCCTCTGACTCATGCTGCTGGGCTCAGCTCCAGGTCTTGGGCTTGTGCACCAACATGGCACTGATCTCTGGTCTGGGCCCTGACCTCTGTCCTGGGCAGTTGGTTTTTGAAATAGGACATAATGATTCTTTGGATTTCCTCAATGTCTGTTGTTATTTCCCCCTTTCCATTTCTGATTTAGTTGATTTGGGTATTTTCCTTCTGCCTTTTAGTCAGCTTGAATAAGGGTTTGTCTATTTTGTTGATTTTCTCAAAGAATCAACTCTTGGTTTCATCTATTCTTTGTATTGTTCTTTTTTGTTTCTTAGTTATTGATATCTGCCCTGAGTTTGATAATTTCTTGCTGTCTGCTGCTCTTGGGAGTGTTTGCTTCTTTTTGTTCTAGCTCTATCAGGTGTGCTTTTAGGTCTCTAGTTTGGGAACTCTCCAATTTCTTTTTGAAGTCACTTAGGTGCTATAAACTTTCCTCTTAGCACTGCTTTCAAAGTGTCCCAATAGTTTGGGTATGTTGTGCCTTCATTTTCATTGAATTCTAAGAAGAGTTTAATTTCTGTCTTTTTATTTCTTCTCTGACTCAGAGGTCTTTGAGAAGAGAGTTGTTCAGTTTCCATGTGATTGCAGGCTTTCTGTTGTTTTTTTGTTATTGTTGAAGTCTAACTTTATTCCATGATGGTTTGATAAATTACAAGGGCTAATTTCAATTTTGTTGTATCTGTTGAGGCTTGCTTTGTGACTGAGTATATGGTCGATTTTGGAGAAAGTTCCATAAGGCGCAGAGAAGAAAGTATATTCTTTTGGTTTTGGGTGAAATATTCTGTAGATATCAGTTAGGTCCATTTGATTCATGGAGTCTGTCAGGTTCATTATTTCTCTGGTGTTTGCATCGTTGATCTGTCCAGTGGTGAGAGTTGTGTGTTGAAGTCTCTCACTATTAGTGGGTGGAGTTTGATGTGGGGTTTGAGCTTTAGTAGTATTTCTTTAACAAATGTGGGTGCCCTTATGAAATGGAACTTTTTAAAATTATTCAACACTTATTTGTTGGTAACTATATTCACTTATAAAAAATATAAATACTTACTTAATCACTAACCCTATGAATGACTACAAGCCCTATTACCTAACCACTAAACCTATTGATAACTATTAAAATTATTTTCATAACCTTTTAGAAGGATACAGTCTATGAGGTAGGTCCTCAGTTGTCAGGAACACAGTCTCTGTGGTAGACCCTTTAATGCACTTAGCAGTCTTTCTTCTGGAGTATCTCAGACATAGATCTGTCAGGGTAAATTGGCTATGGCAGTTTCACCTTAAATAAGGCTTGTGGCTTTCTTCTGTTGGGGAGACCTCAGCCATCTGTAGGCCAACTTATTTCCTTTGTATCAGCAACTCTGCTGCTCTGCCTCAGTCTTTAAAGCTGGCCACAGTTCTGATCAGGCCACTGTTTGGACAGGTCAAACCCCTCTAGGCAAAAGTTGAGCCACAGGGTTTAGTCCTTGGCCTTTTGCTGTCTCGCTGAGGCTTTCTCTGCTCACCAGCTTCTTTCTGCTTCAGGGAGATCTGGCCTTCAGTCCACCAGCACTTTCTCCATTGAAGGATACAAACTACTCGTTGTCCTTTCTACTGTGAGGACCTCCTAGCATTGGAGCTCTCTAGAATGGAGCTCTCTGGGCTCTATCCACTTGTCCTTAAATAGGATCTCTCCTTCTTCCACCTGGCTTTAGCCTCTGGACTTTGCCCACTTAACAGCTGAAAATACTGTCAGGCCATAAACCTTGGTTTTAGTCCATAGAGTCTCTCCTTGTTTCACCTGGCTTCCTCCTTGTTTAGTCCATAGAGACTCCCCTCGTTTCACCTGACTTCATCCTTGTTTTTAGTCCGAAAGCTGAGAAGCTAATTGCCCACAGCCAAGTTGATCTTCATGCCCCGAATTAAGAGACTGTATCAGAAACCCCTAGGTATTTACTAAATCTCATTTATATTAATCTAAACTCTACTTACACCCTTACATTTGAGGCATAGATGTTCAGATTGAGATGTCATCTTGGTGGATTTTTCCTTTGATGAGTATGAAGTGACCTTACCCATCTCTTTTGATTAATATTGATTTAAAGTCTATTTTATTGGGCAGTAGAATGTCTACTCCAGCTTTCTTCTTGGGTCCATTTTCTTGGTAAATCTTTTTCCAGCCCTTTACTTGGAGATAATGCCTATCTTGCCTATTTTTTTTTTCTGAGGTGTGTTTCTTGTAAGCAGCAGAATGTGAAATTTTGTTTTCACATTCATTCTGCTAACCTGTGCCTTTTTTATTGGGGAATTGAGTCCATTGATGTTGAGTGATATTAATGACCAGTGATTGTTACTTCCTGTCATCTTAATGTTGGTAGAAATAGTGTGTGAGTGAGCTTACCTTCTTTTGGTTTTGCTGCCATCAAGGTATTTGCTTCTTGTGTTTTCTTGTGTGTAGTTAACCTCTTTGGGTTGGAGTTTTCCTTCTAACATCTTCGGTAGAGCTGGACTTGTGCATAGATATTGTTTGAATTTAATTTTGTCTTAGAATATGTAGCTTTCTCCACCTACATTGATTGACAATTTTGTTGGAAATAGTAGTCTTGTCTGGCATTTGTTTTGTTTTTTTGGGTCTGCAAGATGTCTGACCATGTCCTTCTGGCTTCTAGTGTCTCTGATGAAAAGTTAGGTGTGATTCTGATAGGTTTGCAATTATATATTACTTGGCCCTTTTCCCTAGCAGCTTTTAATATTCTTTCTTTGTTCTGTACATTTAATGTTTTGATTATTCTGTGGCAGGAGGATTTTTCTATTCTGGTGTAATCTATTTGGAGTTCTGTAAGCTTCTTGTACAGTTATAGGCATCTATTTCTTTAGGTTTGGGAAGTTCTCTTCAATGATTTTGTTGAAGATATTTTCTGGTCCTCAGAACTGGGAATCTTCTCTTTCTTCTATACATACTGTTTGAGATTTCATCTTTTCATAGTGTCCTTGATTTCCTTAAAGTTTTGTGTCAGGACTTTTTTTGAATTTTATATTTTCTTTGACAGACATATTGATTTCTTCAATTTTATCCTCTGTGCCTGAGATTTTTAAAAAATATTTATTTATTGCTTCAGGTTACATCTCCATCTCAGCGTCCTCTTTCCACCCCTCCCAGTCCTGCCCTTCCACCCTTTACCCCCTATCCCTTCCATCCCACTCCTCTGGAGTGGAGTGTCCTTACATAAGAGTCCCCTGCCCCAGTTCAGCAGTCATATGAGGGCCAAGAGCCTCCTCATACACCGGGGTCCTACAAGGCAGCACCACTAGGGCAAAGTGTCTCATTGACAGGAAACAAAATCTATGTTCCTGTTCCCCTTGATGCATTGGTTGTAGTATAGTTATCCTGTACTATATGCAAAAGCCTGAACTTTGATTCAAATTTCTTATGTTAGATATAATATGGAGTTATTTGCTACTAAATCTGAAAAGTTTTGATAAATAATATTTGCAACTTAAAAGTGGTATCTCTCAGTGTGCAGAGAGTGAGAGACATTGGAGCACCTTGTGCTAAATGGAATATATTAATCCAACACCTCCCCACAGGGTTCAAGGCACTGTGTAGAAAAGGATGTGGAAAGATTGGAAGGTCTAGAAGGGTGATGACTCCAAGGAAACAGTGTCTTCCTGATAAAACAGGGCTGATAAACACATGAACTTACAGAGATGCACACAGCATGCATAATGCCTACAGAGCATCAACCCAAGAGGGCCTCCAATACTGAGAGGAGCAAGGGTGTTGGGAATTTGTATATATCCTATGTGCCATGTAGCTAAGGTACTAAACAATGCCCCATGGAGGGGCATTGCAGGTTGAAGGTTGAACAAGATCCTAGCCTTAATGGATGTTGGCAGGAGGGTGAGAATTGTTCCCTCCCTGGGTTCTTGCAAGTCCTCAGGCATTGAGGACTTGGCTAAGGGGAAGTCACATATATAGGTCTCTTATATTTACCCATGCATCAGAATTTAAAAGAAGCTGGCCTACAGTTAGTGGAGGCTGAGGGGAGGATAACAAATGGAACAGACCATGACCCAGTCACACAAGTGCCCATATGTAGACCTTAGAGAATCCTGAACTTCGTAAAGTAAGTTTTCATAAAGGTTTACAAAATAGCAGACTCAGGTCATGATTTGGTCTGAAGGAGTTTTAGTCTCTAGAGAAGCCTGGCCTCTGGCCCAAGCAGGAAAAGCCAACTGTTAGGCCAATAGACACAGCAGCTCACTGTGACCCACATTTATGATGAGAACTTCATCCAACCCACCTGCTAGAGCACTCTCAAGTGCAGCACACTGCAGCTCTTGGTCTGGCTCTCTCATTCACAGTGGGTTGACCATGGTATCGACCATTCCCTGCCTGTAGAAACCCACCACTGAAACCGGGAGGGCATCCCCTTCCTCAACACCAGAGGCTTGTGAGTCCCCACTTCTCTTTTTCTGAATCTACAGAAGGGTACACAGGCTCCTCCACCTAACCAAGAAGTTATCTGCAATTGATACAGTCTGACAAAAGGGAAATCACTTTTCTCTAATGCAGTCTAGTTACAGGTATATCAAACACACCCCAGAGCAGCTCCCATTACCAGAAGTAGTTGGCCTACACAAAATCAACATGGTTGTGGTGGACTTTTTCTTTAGTTTCAGGATTTGAGTATATTTTTTTTAGTTTTTTTGTTTGGTAATTTTTGTATCTGTGCGTGTGTGTGTGTTCAAGATAGAGGGAGAATACATAAAGTTAGGTGAGTAGAAAGTATTTGGAAAGAGTTAGGGGGAAGCAGAAAACATGATCAAATATATTGCATGAAATTTTTTAAATAAAAAAAAGTTTTGCTCATGTGTTAACCAAGTGTTGGGTAATTTAATAACTAGACAGCAATATCTCAGAAAAATATGTATTCCAGCTAATTTCTAAACTCTATAAAGTTTGAGATTTTCATATCTGTCACCTATCAAGAACTGATTTGAACATTTAAATTATATTTATTGTCTCTTAATGATATGAATTTGAAGAAAATTATAAAGCAAAGTCCCAATATGTTAATTTTTTAAAGACAGTTTTATCATTTAAAAATAATTTCCCTTTCTTCATTTTCAGTATGTTCCATGTTTACTGTTTATTTTTTACCTCCTATGCTAGATGAACAAACTTTTAATATAATGCATAAATTAATCTGTCAGTGTCATTCAGCCTAGTTTCTCTTCTTAGCTTTGTATATCACATGAGAACAATCAGTAAATGGCCTATGATGAAAATGTCTATATGTGCAACTCAATTAGAGCTTTGATTTTGGAAACTGCTAATAAGAATACTTTCATTTTTTCAATAAGTTAAATTGGATACACGTTCATCTGGATTGACAAGAATTATGCTTCTTACTGTATATTCACCCTTACGCGTTGGATTGAAGTGAAAAATTAATTAACCCAAGTCAGTCATTCTGATGTAAAGTCAGCAGTGCAATGTGGCTGAAGTGTGATTGCAGGCACACACTCCCTCAAGTTGTATTCTGATGATACTACATACTTCATGCCAAGAAAATAGAATGAACAGTTTCATGGATCACTGTTCTAGATGACAATAATTTCTTTCTGCTTTGTAAGTTATGTCTTATCTGCTACATAGTTTTCAGATTTCAGATGTAAAAACCAAATATGATATATTACTGAAAGTCTCAAGATGAAGTTAACAATTTAAAGTATATCAGTATATCTTTGAATATTTTCTCTCACTGTGCTTCAGGCTCCTAGCTCATCCTCTGTTCAGAATGCTTTATGGTTAGCTTTACCTCTTAAATAAAAACATTGATCAATGAAGCATGGCATCAAGTTTACTTCTAACCTGTGGTATAGAGTTGTATTTGAGCTTCAGAGTCTACTGGGTGCAGATCTCTAGCAAATTATACAGACCTGGCAAGCTCTGATGACTTCCCCAAGGAGTCTACCTGCAGCTTCTGTCTATACATTGTGTGGAGGAAACAATGAAATGATCCAAGGGAAGCACATTGGTTACTTTAGTATGCACAGATCTTTTTGCATTATAGTTTACTAATTTTGAAATCTAAAATTTGTAATTATTCTTTTAGTTTTACTTTCATTTGGGGCCATTCTAAAACACATCTATTTCAAGAAATCATCTTAGCATATAGTTTTAGTGAATGTTTTAAATCAATGTGCAAAGTAATGGGCATTGTTACGGCCTTTTCACACCTTTGTTCTTGGTGGTCCATCTCCCTTAGTCCATTATTTTATCTCCTTACACCGCTTCATACTGGTACCATTCCTTTGTTCAACTATCCTCCATCCTCAGAAAGTGGTTTTCTTCTTTAATACTCACATGTTTTACCATCACACTTCAATCCTGGAAATGAATTTTGCTAACAGGAGACAGATTTGTGCTTCTAATTACACATGATCATGAGAAATTTTTAAATATGTTCCAAAGTGCAAATTTGTAAAATGAATCCAATTCTAAAGTATATACAAGCCAAGACAGATAACCGTAGAAACACACACACACACACACACACACACACACACACACACACACACACA
>CAJQZJ010033704.1:1445458-1483689 GCA_907164525.1 Lophiomys imhausi
ACACACACACACACACACACACACACACACACACACACACACACACACACCACACTACAGTGAAACCTTTGAAGGTCAAATATAGTGTCACAGAACCTCAAGAAACACATAGCCTGTTACAGCTAAAAGAAAGGGATTCTTAAATAGGATACTGAAAAATTTCTCATTAGAAATCATGGACACCATATGCAGTAAGAGAACCTAAAGCTTTGAAAAGGTAGAAAAAATAACATGTTAAGTCTATAGGAAATAATCTCTGAAGAAAGAAGAGTGAACAGAGATGTAAATAGAAATGCCACCAATTCCAAATGTCTCTCCCCATGCTCTCTCTTCATCCTTCCTCACCCATATGATCCACTATTTGCCTACAAATCCTATGGTGGTGTTGTTTTGACAGCTGAATAATACTCAATTGTGTAAATGTATCATATTTTCCTTATCCATTCTTCAATTGAGAGTAATCTAGCATGATTCTAGTTTCTGATTATTATGAAAGAAGCGACAATGAACACAGTTGACCAAGTGTCCTTGTGGTACAATGGAGAATCCTTGTATATACGCCCACAAGTAGTATAGCCATGTCTCAAGATAGTTCTGAAGAACTGTCATACTGATTTCCATAGTGGCTGTACAAGTTGGCATTCTCACCAGCAATGAAGGAGTTTCACTCTTTCTCTATATCCCCACAAGCATGCTCTGTCACTTGTGCTTTGTATCATAGCCATTCTAACAGGTGTATGATGGAATCTCAAAATTGTTTGAATTTGCCTTTCCCTGATGGCTAAGGATATTGAACATTTATGTAAGTGCTTCTTAGCCATTTGATATTGCACCATGGAGACTTCTGCTATGGAGATATTCATATCCATATCCTATTTTTATTGGATTATTTGGTTTGTTAATGTATAGTTTCTTGCATTCTTTAAATATTTCAGATATTAGTTTTCTATTGGATGTGGAATTGGTAAAAGTCTTGTTTCATTTTACAGGCTGCCTCTTTGTCATATTGATGGTGTCCTTTGCCTAACAGAGGCTTTTAAATTTCATAAGGTCCTATTTATTAATTGTTGATCTTAGTGTCTGCACTATTGGTGTTCTGTTTAAGAAGTTGTCTCATGTACCAATGTGCTCAAGGCTATTTCCCATCTTCCCTTCTATCAGTTTTAATGTGTCTGTTTTTTGTTGATATTTTTGATCCACTTGAACTTGGATTTTAAAAATATTTATTTATTACTTCAGGTTACATCTCCATCACAGTGTCCTCTTTCCACCCATTTTAGTACCACCCTTCTACCCTCTACCCCCTATCCCTTCCATCACACTCCTCTGGAGTGGAGTGTCCCTACATAACAGTCCTCTGCCCCAGTTCAACAGTCATATGAGGGCCAAGAGCCTCCTCATACACTGGGGGCCTACAAGGCAGCACCACTAGGGCAAGGTGTCTCACTGACAGGAAACAAAATCTATGTTGAACATGAGTTTTATGTAGGGTAATATATATGGATCTATTTGCATTCTCCTACATGCAGGTATCCAGTTAGGTGGGCACCATTTGTTGAAGATGCTTCTTACCTTTGTGCATTTCTGATTTTCTTATAAAACACAGGTCTCCATAGCTGTGTCGATTTATATCCATGACTTTGATTTGATTCCATTGATCAACCTGTCTGTTTTAATGATAATACAAAGAGATTTTTATTACTATATGTCTGTACTACAACTTGAAATCAGGAATGGTGATACCACAAGCAATTCTTTTATTATTAAAGATTGTTGTAGCTATCCTGGGTTTGTTTGTTTGCTTGTTTGTGTTTCGTTTTCCATATAAAATTTAGTAGTGACCATTCATGTTCTGTAAAGTATTATGTTGGAATTTTGCAGGAGATTGAATAGAATCTGTAGATTGCTTTTGGCAGAATGGACAGTTTTACTATGTTAACTCTTTTGACTCATGTGCATGGGGAAATCTTTCCATATTCAGATATTTTCTTGAAAGACTTGAAGTTTTTGTCACACCAATCTTTCTCTTGCTTAATTAGTGTTACCTCAAAATATTTTATATTTTTGTGGCTATTGCTGAGGGTTTTGTTTCCCTAATTCTTTTCATACACCATTTGTCCTTTGTATATAGGAGGGCTACTAATTTTCTTAGTTAATCTTGTATCCATCCACTTAATTGAAGGTGTTTATCAGCTGTAGTATTTCCCTGGTTGAAATTTTGAGCCACTTATGTATACACATATCATCTGAAAATAATGAAATAATGATACTTTGGCTTCTTCCTTCCTAATTTTTATCCCCTTGATCTCCTAGAGTTGTCTTATTATTTTAGCTAGAACTTCAAGTACTATATTGAATATATATTGAGAGAGTAGAGAATTTTTTCATGTTTTCAATTTTAGTGGAATTGCTTTGGGGGGAAAAAGATCTAGATTCAGGAGTTCAATATGTTTCTTAAGAATCAGCATGAGATAGAGGCAAAATGGATTGAATTGCAGATTAAAACATAGTTAATTTTTAGGAACATTTTCATATTTTAAGAAGGATCTGTTCACTTTTTGTGTATTTGTTTGTACTTTGTAACTACCACTAGATGAAAATGCATATAGAATGTGACAAACTCACCACTTACTAATCAAAGTGTCATCTATCTTATTCTTTGTTTATGTTTTTGGGGATTTTTCGCCTGGTGAACAAGTTACCAAGTCTCTATAGTGAACATATTGACATTTACAAATAATTCACAAGGTCTTATAATATTTTCAGCAGAAATATTAATTACCAGGAACTTTTAGAATTATTCACCTGTGAATGTCAAAGAAAAACATGTGCTTTCATTTAATTATTGATCAGGTTTTCACTCAAGACTCTTTTCCCAACATAGAGAGAAATAAATATTACAAAAATAGTACATTTATATAAAGCAAGTGAGAGATTAGATTATAATCACTGTATAAATTAGTTTCCTTTTGTGATAAAACATAAATCATCAAAAACAATTTGTGGAAGAGTTTATTGGGATTATGGTTTCAGAGGGATACGAGTCCATCATGACAAGTTTTGCAACAAGAGGTAGGCATTGTGGAAGGAGCTGGAAGCTGAAAGATCACATAGTCAATCAAACATTAAGAAGAGAGAAAATTGGAAATGGGCAAAGCTATGACTACTCAAAAGCCTGTCCCCAGTAATGTACTTCCCTTAGCAAAACTTTACTATCTAAACCTCCTCAAGCAGTACTACCATCTGTGGATTAAGTCCTCAAACAGGTGAGCCCGTAGGAGACATTTCTCATTCAAAACATAACAGTGACTAAAGGCTTTTGTAGTTTTCTGGATTTTCCCGAGAAACAGAATCAATAGGATAGAATATACACGAACAAATAAGAGTGGACTTATTGTGAGTATTGGCTCATGTGATATAGAGGTTGGGAAGTACCTTGACATCCTGCCTGCAAGCTTGAGAAGAAGAGAAGCTTGTGATTAATGCTATCTGAGTTCAGAAGCCTGAGGAATAGGAGGTGAGATGTGGCTGGTGTAAGTCTTGAAGGTCAAAGTTTAATGAGTCAGGACAGGATCATCAGTTCTGATGTCTTCGAGAAAGAGAAGATGAATGTTCACAATAAATGGTGAGGAGAGGCAAGGTTAGAGCAGAAGTAGGGAAGAGGGACAGAAGAGGGAAGGAGGAAGGCAGGGATGGAATGATGGAAGGAGATAGAGATAGAGATAGATAGATAGATAGATAGAGATAGAGAGAAAGAGAGAGAGAGTGAGTGAGAGGGAGAGAGAAAGAGGAGTTGTACTTTTTGAGGTCTAAGTGGTGGGATCATGCTCACATAGATCAGAAACAGTCTTAGTTTCTAATCTAATTGATTCTAATGCTAGACTCTTTAACTCTTGGAAATATGATCACAGACACACCATTAATACTGTCACATGAACATATAAAATTAAGCACCACAAATAGCCACATTACATACACAATTCTACAAAATTTACCATGTTCATGTGCACATCATGGAACACCTTCATGCATTCCTCTGTTCATGGTATTTATTCTTAAATTAACTTATGTGTACCTGCATTGAGATGTGGTAGGAAAAACAAATGGAATTAAGTGACAGACCAGTATTTGTAATAAAATTTGATAACCCTAAGCTAACTTATATCATGCAAATATACAATTCTGTATAAAATATCTTTCCAAGAGTTTTGAAGAAGAATTAAGGGTATCATTTAATTTACTTGGATTTGGTGTTTACATCAACTCTAACTAAGTACATGGCGAAGATATGAGAAGAATGAAGCTTCAAACTATGCATGCTACAAACTTACATTAAAATCCCATTTATTGCCTTCAGCAAATGAATGCATTCTTCATGATTTAGAATGTAAAATTGACTTTAAAAATGAATTCTTGACCTCTTTATTCCTCAGGCTGTAGACCAGAGGATTCAGCATAGGAATGACCATAGTGTAGAATACAGATGTTACTTTGTCTGTGTCCATGGAATGACTGGAACTGGGCTGTAAATACATGAATACGGCTGTCCCATAGACAATGGACACAACAGTGAAGTGGGAGGCACAGGTGGATATAGCCTTTTGATGTCCTGCAGCTGAGTGCATCTTTAAGATGGTGACAAATATTAACATGTAAGATGTACATATAACGATGAGAGCAAAGAAGATATTTAAACTTGCAATGAAAAGAAGAACCGGTTGTCTAATTTGACTATCAAAACAAGTGAGAGACATGATTGCTGGAACATCACAGAAAAAATGATGGATCATATTGGACTTTCAGAAGGAAAGAGTAAATATGTCTGTAATATGGATGCAGGCATTTATGAAACTGATGACATAAAAGCCAATGATCAGCCATGTGCACACACTTGTAGTCATGGTGGTGGTGTAGTGTAAGGGCTTACACACTGCTGCATAGCGATCATAGGCCATTGAGGTCAATAGATAATTTTCCACAGTAGCAAAGCCTAGAAAAAAGAACATCTGAGCAGCACAGTCATTGTAAGAGATGACCTTGTTTCCTATTAGGAGCCCAGTCATAACTGTGGGTGTGACTGCTGAGGAGTAACAAAAATCAACCAAGGACAGGTTACCTAGAAAAAAGTACATGGGAGTGTGTAGCCGAGAGTCCAAGAGAATCAGCACGATCATCTCCAGGTTCCCCACCAGGGTGAATGTGTAGATGAGGAGGAAGATGATGAAGAGGGGAAGCTGTAGGCCTGGGTCATCAGTGAGTCCCAGCAGAATGAATTGTGTCATTTTTGTCCTGTTTCCCATCAGTGTCATCTTATAATTGTTATGGTCTCTGTAGCAATGGAAAAAAAAGGAACATGATGATTTGAAAATTCCATTGAATTTGAAAGTATAAACTACATTCTTGTTCATAGCAGCCTTATTTGTAATTGCTAGAAACTGGAAACAACTCAGATGTCCCTCAGCTGACGAATGGATAAAAAATTGTGGTACATTTACACAATGGAATACTACTCAGTTATCAGAAAAAAGGAAATCATGCAATTTGCAGCCAAATGGATGGAACTAGAAAAGCTAATCCTGAGTGAGGTAACCCAGACTCAGAAAGATGCACATGGCATCTACTCACTTATAATTGGATTTTAGCCATATAGTACAGGATAACTATCCTATAACCAATACACCAAAATGATCAGGAACATAGACTTTGTTACCTATCAAAGGGACAATTTGCCCTAGGGGTGCTACCATGCAGGCCCCCAGTGCAAGAGGAAGCTCTTAGCCCTCATGTGGCTGCCTAATTGGGAGGTCCTGATTTGTAGGGACACTCCACATTTGAAGAATGGGATGGGTGGGAGAGGGAGGAGAGGATGGGAGGGTGGAACCAGGTGGGGTGGAAATAGGGCACTATGATGGAGATTTAACTTGATGTAATAAATAAACATTATAATAGAAAATTACAGTTTTTCATACAATATACTTTAATAATATTCTTTACCCTTCTCCTAATTCCTCCCAGATCCTTCTCACCTCTCTATCTATCCCAACTTTCACTTTTACATTGCAGAAAACTAGCATGGGCTTTGGAATCATTTGCACACAAGTCTTATTGAATAACTCTTAATGGAATTTAAAATTTGAAAATTTTATGTATTTGTTAATTGAGATGTGAACAATTTAATAATTGACTAATGTGATTTGTATAATTTTATATGATTCTACTTTTCCTTATTTCAGCAAAACCAAATACTTCCTTGCCACTCACCTGTCAAGAACTATTATTGACTCTTTGGATATGCCACTTCTCTATTTTTTTCAGTAATATGTTAAGAACATGCTAAGAATTGACCCTATGCTCTAAAGGCTTTAGCTCTATATTTTCTTACATAAAATTGAATTTATATGATCTCATTACCTCCTTTGACACAAATACAGCAAATTTTTCAGGTTTAATAATTAACTACAAAGTGATTGACTAAGCAGTAATTTCATAACAATTGCCATATATTTCCTAAATTTTGGAGGTTAAAAAAATAAAAAATCTAGAAAATGAAATTATTCCTTTTTCAATGCTAACACTGTCCAAAGGACAACCAACAAGGTCTGAATTGCCATTTTACTTTTCCCTCGTGGGTCCATGCTT
Source organism: Lophiomys imhausi (assembly GCA_907164525.1). Classification (NCBI taxonomy): domain Eukaryota; kingdom Metazoa; phylum Chordata; class Mammalia; order Rodentia; family Muridae; genus Lophiomys; species Lophiomys imhausi. Next base: position 1,452,098 of record CAJQZJ010033704.1, read on the forward strand.
GCTTTCATTAACGTATATGTATATATTATTATATATTATTAAATATATATGCATAATTTCAGTAGCATATATGTATATACGTAAATATATGCATTCATATATGCATATATATGACGACTATGAAATCCCTAAACATTCAAGTGAGTTTAAAATGGTTTTATGAGAGACAACATAATATACTTGGAGTAGCTGATGTTATGGATAGCTAGGTTGAGAGGATGCTCTACCTGCAGCAGCAGTTCTGAACAATGTTATGCCATCAGATTTAGCAGACTTAAAGGTTCCTTGGAGAGATAGAGGCCTATCAAATTTACCATTTATCTCCTAAGAGTCTCTAGTCCTATCCTAACTTCCACGAAGATCTTATTTCATTCCTTTGAAAATACCAATGATAGTCACTTTCAGGTACTAATGGGAGAAATAAACATAGATCAAAGACAATAAATTATGGCTGTTAACTAAAACCTATTGAATGATAGCTATCCTGTTATTGTCAGTATGAGATGATTGTCTTTATGTCTGATTGATGAAGGTATATGCCACATTCAAGAGTTTAGTTTCAAGAATTCTAAAAGCTTCCTCACCTGTAACTGATGTCCATATACCCTGCAATTTCAGGTCATTTTTATTTTCTACATAAAAATATTTAAACTATTGCATTTATTTTAGCTTTTTTCTACAATAACAGGTCACAACATATTACTTGTCAAATTAAAGGCAAAGATCAGCATAATTATATACCTAGAAATAGTGCTTCTCAATTGAAGTGATGGCTATTTTATAAGAATGACCATTAGCCGGGCGGTGGTGGTGCACGCCTTTAATCCCAGCACTTGGGAGGCAGAGGCAGGTGGATCTTTGCAAGTTCGAGGCCAGCCTGGTCTACAAAGTGAGTCCAGCACAGCCAGAGCTACACAGAGAAACCCTGTCTCGAAAAACCAAAAAAAAAAACAAACCCAAAAAACAAAAACAAGAATGACCATTAAATCTTGTTGACAACATGCTTCCCCTTGAAAAACGAGACAACAAATTTGAAAGAGAGTAAGGAGGGTATTTGGGAGAATTTAGAGGTAGGAAAGGTAAGGAGAAAATAATATAATTACATTATAATCTCAGAAAATAAAACAAACATAAAGAGGAAAAGAAGTCTGTCTTGGGTTGTTATTTTCTTTATGAGTTTTCATATAATACAAATGTCAATATATAACTTGCAGTAGATTCTTTATTTAAAGGAGACTTTTTTCTGAAGATTAATTAGTATAATTATTCCAGAAGTAACTCTGGCTTTAGATGTGTTTTGATTTGAAATGCAGTTGTGTTCTGTGTTTCAAACATAGGCCCAGCATTCCCAAAAGTCTGCTTATTCCCAGGCCTTGCGACTCTTGCTACAAAAGGTACTTAACAGTCAGGTCATTTTGAAGATTTTTTTTCTTAGAAACAGTAGTTTAAAAGTGATAAAAGAACCTATTTTAATTAAATCCCATCTTTTTCAGATTCCCTTACTGGCAAAATCAAATCGAGGAGACCAAGCTTTGACTGTTCCCAGTTTAGGGGCCACTTGTAACTCCACAGATTTCTTTTGATGGCAATTTTTATGTTGGAACATATTTATTTGAGTGTGTGTGAAATAACACTACTTTCTCTTTTTTCCTTTTTATTTATTCTCTCAAGCAATATGTTCTGACTGCAGCATTCTCTCCCTCCAACTATCAGATTCACTTTACCACCCCCCAAACTCCTCTCCTCTCCATCAGATCCACTGCACCTCTGTTTCCCTTTAGAAGAGAGCAGGCATCATAGTGATATAAATAAACATGACATAAAAAGTTAAAATAATCCATTCTTCAGTTGAGGGACATATGGGTTGTTTCCAGTTTCTAGCTATTACAAATAGGCTGCTATGAACATAGATGAGGCAACTTCCTTGTGATTCAGTGAGGAGTCATTTGGGTGTATACCCAGAAGTGGTATGGCTGGGTCCCGAGGCAGAGCTATTCCAAGTTTTCTAAGATATCGCCAGACTGACCTCCACAATGGTTCCACAAGTCTGCACTCCTACCAGCAATGGAGGAGGGTTCCCCTTTCTCCACACCCTCGCCAGAATGTGCTGTCATTTGAGTTTTTGATCTTAGCCATTCTGACAGGTGTGAGATGGAATCTTAGAGTTGTCTTGAGTTGCATTTCTCTGATGATTAAGGATGCTAAGCATTTCTTCAAGTGTCTCAGCCATTAGGGACTCCTCCTTTGTAAATTATCTGCTTAGCTCTGTTCCCCATTGTTTGATTGGATTATTTGGCTTCTTGGCATTTAATTTCTTGAGTTCTTTGTAAATGTTGGATATTAGCCCTTTGTTACATGTGGGGTTGGTGAATATCTTTCTCAATCTGTAGGCTGCTGTTTTGTTTGAATGACAGTGTCTTTTGCCTTACAGAAGCTTTTCAGTTTCATGAGGTCCCATTTATTGATTGTTAGTCTTAGGTCCTGAGCTGTTGGTGTTCTGTTCAGGAAGTTGTCACCTATGCCAATGATTTTGAGAGTTATTCCACTTTCTCTTCTAGTACATTTACTGTGACTGGGCTTATGTTAAGGTCTTTGATCCACTTGGACTTAAGTTTTGTACAAGGTGATAAGTATGGGTCTAATTTCATTCTTTTACAAATAGACATCCAATTGGACCAGCACCTTTTGTTGAAGATGCTGTCCTTTTTCTATTGTGCGGTTTTGGCTTCTTTGTCAAAGATTAGGTGACCATAGGTGTGTGGGTTCATTTCTGGGTCTTCAATTCGATTCCATTGATCCACTGGTCTATTTCTATACAAGTACCATTCTGTTTTTATTACTATTTCTTTGTAGTACAGCTTGAAATCTGGGATATCTACACAATGGAATACTACTCAGCTATCAGAAACAAGGACATTATCATTATGCAATTTGCAGCCAAATGATGGATCTAGAAAAGTTCATTCTGAGTGAGCTAACCCAGACTCAGAAGGATGCACATGGCATCTATTCACTTATAGTCGGATTTAGCTATATAGTACAGGATATCTATACTACAACAAATGCACCAAAGGGAGCAGGAACATAGACTTTTTTTTCCTGTCAATGAAACACTTTGCCCTAGTGGTGCTTCCTTGTAGGTCCCCAGTGTATGAGGAGGCTCTTGGCCCTCATATGACTGCTGAACTGGGGTGGGGGACTGTTATGTAGGAACACTCCACTCCAGAGGATTAGGGTGGATGGGTTGTGGGTACGGGGGGGAAGGCGGGACTGGGAAAAGTCAAAAGAGGACTCTATGATGGAGATGTAACCTGAAGCAATAAATAAATAAAATAAAAAAAGAAATTGCCAAAAAAAGTTAAACTAAGACTAGGCACATACCTACATATCAAGGTTGGATGAAGCAACCTAATCATAAAACAAATGATCACTTTAGGAAATTAAGGTGATAAGGCTTAGTGTATATTTTAAGGGATTTATATATGGATGAAATGTCTGTGATTGTTGCAGTATGTAAGATGTTATACTTAATCAATAAGACACCTGAATATTTGAGAAATGTGATACTCAAAAGTTGTACAAACTGCTTGAGGACATGAAAGTCTCTAGATTCAGGAGTTGAATATGTTTCTTAAGAATCTAAAATGGCTGAGAGATACTCTAAAAAATGCTCGACATCCTTAATCGTCAGAAAAATGCAACTCAAGATGATTCTGAGATTCTATCCCACTCCTGTGAGAATTGTTAAGATCAAAAACCCAAAGAGAGCATATACTGGCAAGGCTGCGGAGAAAGGGGAACATTCCCACATTGCTGGTGGGAGTGCAAACTTGTACACCACTATGGAAATCAGTCTGGAAATATCTTAGTAAACCTGGATTAGCTCTACCTCAAGACCAGTCATATCACTCCTGGGCATATATCCAAAAGATTCCTCACCAATCCACAGGGACATCTCCTCAACTATGTTCATAGCAGCTTTATTTGTAATAGCTGAAAACTAGAAACAACCCAGACGTCCTTCAACTGAAGAATGGAAAACAAAACAAAACAAAAATGGATAAAAATTACACAATGGAATACTACTTAGCTTCAGAAACAAGGAAATCATGCAATTTGCAACCAAATGGATGGAACTAGGAAAGCTCATCATAAGTGAGCTAACTCAGACTCAGAAAGATACACATGGCATATATTCACTTATAACTGGATTTACCCACTATAGTATAGGATAACCATCCTACAATCAATAGACCTAAAAGAGCAGGAACAGGGACTTGGTTAGTTGTCAGTGGGACACCCACCCTAGTGGAACTGCCATGTATTCCTCCTGTGCAATAGGAGGAATGTGACTAATGAACAGAGGGGGGCTGATAACAAAGAGACACCTCACATTAGAGGGATAGGATGGGTGGTAGGGAGGAGCCAGTAGGGGGGGGGGGGGGGGGGTGGCAATGGAGAAGTCATGAAGTAATAAAGGTTTAAATACAAAAAGAATCAGCATGAGGCAGAAGCAAAATGGATAGAGTTGCAGATTAAAGCATAGTTCATGTTTAGGAACATTTTATTTCAGGATGGATCATTTTTTTGTGTAGTTGTTTGTATTTCGTAACTTACACTGAGATGAAAATACATATAGAACATGATAAACTCACCACTTACTAATCAAAGTGTCATCTATCTTATTCTTTGTATGTAATTTTTGAGATAAGCCATCAAGTCTCTGTACTGAACATTGCGATATTTACAAATACTTCACATTTGGATCATTCACCTAGAGCAGTTTTTTCCTCTTTATTTTTTATTTCTTCAAGTTACATCTCAATCGCAATCCCCTCCATACTCTCCCCTCCAGTCCCATCCTCCCACCCTCTTCCTCCTCAACTCACCCATCCCCTTCCTTTTTTTTTAACTTTAAGTTATATCTTTTCCCCCTAACAGCTCCCCCTTTCAGTCCAACAACTGTCTTTCTCTTATAATAATAAATACAATACAAAACAACAGAGGTAATTAGGCCACAATTATGAGAGTTATATGGCTTAGCATACATTCCCAATGTCCAGTCCATATGTTTTTGGCACCTGACTTTAATGTTCTACTATCTAACCATCTCCATTAGTTTAAAGTTCTATATCTAACTCAGTCTTCATACGAACTTGCATCACAATTTTAAAAACATTTTTTTTTTAGATCCAGAACACTCTCTTGATTCTTAAACAACTCAAAATTTAATTATGAGACTCTAGCTATCTATTCTTCAACCACCTCAGAGACCTGAGAGGGATAAATATATCTGATTATATAGGAAGTGCACCTTTGTATTTTCAAGAAACTCATGGCAGATATATATGGTCATCTGCTTCTACATGTGTTAAACTTCTTACTTTAGTGTTTATGCAATATAGACATTTATAAGATTTATATAAAAGAAAAAAACATTCATCATACAACAGTCAGTCCAAAATCATAAACCCATTCCATGGAATGTTGGATAAATACTTTTTGAGGATCTCTCTCAGGTAGTCATCAAAGGCTCCATGCAAACCTAGTAAGATGAGAAAAATTAGTAAAAATCACTTACATGAACAAAGCTCTAAATCTAACATTAATTTTTGTGTTACTTTGCAAGATTCATTTTCATCTTTCATATTTATAAAACAAACATAATAAAATCACATCTCTAATCCAATTCCCATATTGTGACTCTAAATTACAAACTACGGTGTCCTATCTCATCAAGAGGTTATCATTTGAAAGCCATTAAATATAATCTTCTTCTTTGGGTATTTACCCTAATTATGTTTGAAGGCTTATAGTAAATCTTCAAGTATGAGTGACTACCATTCAAAGTAATAAATGACTTTCAATGGGCATACCATGCAGCATGTCCTTTCTACTGTGAGATGCTTTGCAGTTAGTTCTGGGACAGATATTTGGATGAAATTTTGTAGACTTGGAAATCTCTGGAGAAAATCCCTCTGAGAATACGTGAAGTTCTTCATCCTGCATTCCCAGTGAATAAACAATTATTAGTCTATAGGGATAAAACTGGTTTCCACCTTTTATATATTTATAATTTGACAATTATAAATTTACTAATTTTCACTCACAAATGTTAAAAATCATGAATTGTGGATATTATTATGCTGTGATATTATGAGATGTTTCTGTATACACATGCATTGTTTAAGATTAAAACTCATGGTAAACATGCTTGTTTCCTGAAATATTTATCTTTTCTTCATGATGAGGAATTTAAAAATTGTTATTTCTAGCTTTAAAAATATATATTGCACTGTTTTATCTATAATCTCCATACTGTTCAACATCCTACCTCTTCTATATAATTTAAATTTATACCAATTGCCACTTTAAGTTTCCAAATATAGATAAAGCTTAAGCAGAAATCAGAATAAAAATAAACCTTGATTAGACACATTTAAGTCAGTACCTATAAGTAAGTAGGTTAATAAAATATAAAATGTTCATTAATTTTAGTGAAGGTTTGAAATTAATTAAGCTTTCAGAGACTGGAAGATGGATCAGGCAGTAAAGTGTTTGCTTCACAAGTATTAGGACCTGAGTTTGGATCCTCAGTATATACTTAAAAAGTGATCCGTGCACAATGACCCACAGCTGGATGATGTGCAGAGAGTGAGAATCTTTGGAGCACTAAGTCCTGAATGAGATGTCTTCATTAAACTTCTCTGCCTAGGGCTCAGGGATCTATGTGAAAGTGGAATCAGAAAGATTGTAAGATTCAGAGGCTGTGGATGACTTCAGAGAAACAGTGTCTCTCAAACACCACAGGACTGAAACATGTATGAAATCACAGTGAGTGGCAGCATGCACAGGGTTTTCACAGGTTCAAGTCAGATGGAGTTCTAGATCTAAGCACTGAAAGGGAAAAGTGAACAGGGGGTCCCGTTTTTTTTTTTAAATAAGCTATTTGTAATTGATATCCATTGGCAAAGGAAACATTAGTTTTCTTCAGTGGATCTCATTGAGTATATCAACTATATTTCAGAACAGGTCCCATTCTCAGGATAGTTGGCCAACAAATGAACTCCATTTTACTTCTTGTGTGAGGACTTTTTGTTTATTTTTTGACATTTTTATCTTGTTGACTTTTTTGTTTTGTTTTTCATCTTTTGAGAGAGAGACAGAAAGAGGCGTGTTGAATCAGTAGGGAGGTGAGTAGGATTGGGAAGGAATTGGGGGAGGAAACAATAATCAAAATACAGTGTATGATAAAAACCTTTTTTTTTAATTTGAAAAAGGATTAAATTGCTGCCCCAAAGTATTCCAAACTTGAGAAAAATTGAAATAATACATATTTCAAGTTTTAGGCATGTGACTCAATTTTAGAATATTTGCGTATTATCTTTTAAAATTGATGTTATTGATAACAAAATTCTTGCTGTTTGATAATTACAATTAAGTGCTATATTTTGATGTTATTACTCAAATATAACTAATTATGCTCACCTTCATATATTTTCTCTATTACACATTATCAAATAAGCATATTAGTTTTATGTAATGCTTTACCAAATGAGTTTTATCTTATAAAGCAAGTACTTCTATAAAGAGAATTACTTAACAATCTTATACTTTTTTATTGAGAATTCCACAAATACAGAATATTATTTGATATAATCTACCCTGAAAGCCTCCTCTTCAATTCTTCCCCTATTTTCTCACTACTTTTCTCTAAATTTCATGAGTCCTCCCTCTTAAACTAATTGAGTCTGCTCACTATTGGCTTGTGTATTTGTGAGTGTAGGACTGTCTACTGAAATATGGGTAATTTTTTCCAGGTCCACATTCCTGAAGAAAAGTTACTGTACCTCCTTAAGCATTCATATTCCCAAAATCTAATAACCTAGGGTTGGGATTTTATGATCACCTCCTCTATCCATGCTGGGTTTTTTGCTTAATCTTGTATGTGTAGTCATATTGCTATGAGTTTATATGTACATTGACCCTGTTATATTCAGTAAATATTGTCTTATAATCTTTCTACTATCTTTCTGTGATGACCCTTGGGCTTTGGAGTATGACTATGGTGTAGATGTCCCACCTAGAGCCAAGCATTCAGTAGTCTCTCATTTTCTGCACATTGATCAGTTGTGTCTGAATTAATCTTTATATAAATAATAAAATAGCCGGGCAGTGGTGGCGCACGCCTTTAATCCCAGCACTTGGGAGGCAGAGGCAGGCGGATCTCTGTGAGTTCAAGGCCAGCCTGGTCTACAAAGTGAGTCTAGGACAGCCAGAGCTGTTATACAGAGAAACCCTGTCTCGAAAAAACCAAAATAAATAAATAAATAAACAAACAAACAAATAAATAAATAAATAAATAATAAAATAATACTGATACCTGTACTTATAATTAATTGGTTGGGGGGGTTAATCCTTAACCTGCCATTTTATAAGTGATCACTAGAGACACCTGATGGATATTAGCAAGCTTTATCCTGGTTTGAATAATCTTAGTCATCTAAGCTAGCTTTTAATTCTATTCCTCAAATAAAACACCAATATATGTATGCCAATGTTCCAGTCTACCTGGAGATAGGATTCCTCTATCTAACTCATGACATGTCTCCTCCTTTGTGCTCCAGGCTTATTCTTCCCATCATTCTCTCTGCTCCTCCAAAAGTCCATACACCTTAGTCTCTTTCTGTTTATCACAGGCCTCAGCATTTATTTAACCAATCAGCTCCAAAGTAGTTACAGTAAGGTTCACATAACAACCAGATTCTGGGGTCAGTAATTTGCAACAAAATACAAGCAGCTTTCAGGTTACCCCAACAAATTATTATCACCTGCAAATAGAAGATCTGATAAGAGTTGAAGGATGCACCAATCATTCGTTATAAAAATAAGAACTTAGTGAGAAGATTAATGCTATGTGCATTTAGCAGAATAGAATTAGTGTTCCTCTAGGGCTTATGACCTAGTCAGCTATGGTCTCTTGGCCTAGTTAATGGTACCAGGCACAAACCTTGTAAAGTGGGCTTTAAAATAACAAAGAAGGAGATTGGTTACTTTTATGAAAGTCATCACATTATTGAATCAATAGGTGTCTATCCTTTCAGTAGTTATTATTACAGCTCTGGATAATAACTTAGGAAGATTGTTGAATACTTTTCTACATGAATAACATAAATAGAAACTTCCAGCATAATGAAAGCTAGCTAGCAGGGTTGAAACTTCTAGGTTGATACCACATTGATTTCTCTATGCCATGTGATTTGAGTATGGAGTGTTTTTCAGTAATAGGTTCTTTGTGTCAATTTTGAAGGGTAACCAAGAGTAATTGTTAGTCTATGATATCTGCGATAAGGATTGTCTCCTTTTTACAGAGCAACTGCATTTAAACTCTCTCTCTATATATATATTTTTTCCCAAGGCTTTTATACTCTTATTATAGTTATGGCCTCCATATGACATTTTCAAAAATCTTTAGTGTTAGTTGTTTCTCCCCATACTTGTTGATTTTTCACCCTCCACTCCCATCTCTCTTTCCATTTAACTCTTTCTGTTCCAATAGTTTTTCACTCTTAAGGTTATGTATATTCTATTCTCTTTCTATTAAAATCACTTACTTACACCATCATAGCTCTTTAAAAAAATTTTAGGCACTCCAATTTAATCATACATATCTAAATATTCAAATACAGAATCCATATAAGAAAGACAGCACTCAATGTTTGTGTTTCTGGATCTGGGTTATCTAGCCTATAATGATCATTTCCAGCCCTATCATTTACATGTGAAATTAATAAATTTATTTTTCTTACAGCTGAATAATAATCCATAATAGATTTCATCCACAGTTTCTTTATCCATTCATCAGTTGATGGACATCTAAGCAATCTCCATATCTTGACACTGAGTAGGGTAACTTCTAAAATGGGTAAGCAACTATCTCTGTGGTAAAATATAGAGTCCTTTGAGAATATGTCAGGAAAGATATAGCTGGTTCATATGGTAGATCTGTCTCTATGTTGTCGAGGAATTGTTACACTGCTTTTCATAGTGACCCAAAATAGTTTTACTTCCACCAACAGTGAAAAAGTGCTTCCCTTTTCCCACATTGATGTCAGCATGTGTTTTTAATTGTAGTCTTTCTGCCAGGAGCAAGATGAAATCTCAAAGCAGTGTTAATTTGAATTTTCCTCATGGCTAAGAATTTGAATATTTGTAGAACATTTCATAGCAAATTGTGTTTCTTCTTACAGGCATTCCCTGTTTAGTTAGATGCTGCAGTTTTCATTGGATTATTTATTTTCTTAGTGTTAACTATTATTAAGTTATTATAATAATTATTATTGTTTTATTTCTATCCCAGACAGGCTTCTCTGTGTAGCCTTGGATGTCATGGAATTAATTCACTCTGTAGACCTGGCTGGCCTCAAACTCAGAGATCTGCCTGACTCTGCCTCCCAAGTGCTGGGATTAACGGTGTGTACTACCACTGCCTTGTCTTGGTGCTTATTTTTATGTTTTTAGACCTTTGTATGTTCTAGACACTAACCATGATCATTTTTATAGTTGATAAACATTTTACCCATGGTTTTATCTTGAAAGACAAATGCATGTGTGGTGCATGCATTCACATATGTGTCTATATGACCATAAGTTAGTCGATGTGACCATATTCATTTAAAATTTACTAATCTGTCTTCATGAGTGATTGCTTCAAATCCATTGGATCTAGGGCTATAATTTTTAGAGTATTTTCATCTTTAAATGTGAAAATGGCTGGAAAGTTATATTAAAAATCAGAACTACATGGATGGGATAGTCAATATTTTCCATATATTTAGAAAATAAATGAAACATTCTTACTATAGATTTGTTGTGAAGCTAAAACATGAATGTTATAGAAGATTTTGTATTTCCCACAGTTTTTCTGAATGTACCCTTGACCTCTTTGTTCCTCAGGTTGTAGACCAAAGGGTTCAGCATGAAGATGATCATGGTGTAGAACACAGATACCAGCCCATGGTGTGACTGGGGCTGGGCTGTAAGTACATAAAGATGACTGCCCCTTTGGTGTGTTAATTGTAGTATCGATACCGTCTACTATATAGCTAAAATCCTACAATAAGTGAATAGATGCCATATGTGTCCTTCTGAGTCTGGGTTAGTTCACTCAGGATGAGCTTTTCTAGTTCCATCCATTTGGCTGCAAATTGCATAATTTCATTGTTCCTGATAGCTGAATAATATTCCATTGTGTAGATGTACCACAGTTTTTTAACCCATTCTTCGGTTGAGGGACATCTGGGTTGTTTCCAGTTTCTAGCTATTACAAATAAGGCTGCTATAAACAGAGATGAAGAAACTTTCTTATGATTCTGTGAAGAGGCATTTGGATGTATACCCAGAAGTGGTATGCCTGGGTCCTAAGGCAGAGCTATTCCAAGTTTTCTAAGATATTGCCAGACTGACCTCCATAGTGGTTGCAGAAGCCTGCATTCCCACCAGCAATGGAGTAGGGTACCCCTTTCTCCACAACCTCGCCAGCATGTGCTGTCATTTGAGTTTTTGATCTTAGCCATTCTGACAGGTGTGAGATGGAATCTCAGAGTCGTCTTTAGTTGCATTTCTCTGATGATTAAGGATGTTGAGCATTTCTTCAAGTGTCTCTAAGCCATTAGGGATTCCTCCTTTGTGAATTCTCTATTTGGCTCTGTCTCCCATTTTTTGATGGGATTATTTGGTTTCTTGCATTTAATTTCTTGAGTTCTTTGTAAATTTTGGATATTAGCCCTCTGTCAGATGTGGGGTTGGTGAAGATTTTCTCCCAGTCTGTAGGCTGCCATTTTGTTCGAACGACAGTGTCCTTTGCCTTACAGAAGCTTTTCAGTTTCATGAGGTCCCATTTATTGATTGTTGATCTCAAGTCCTGAGCTGTTGGTGTTCTGTTCAAGAAGTTGTCACCTGTGCCAATTAGTTCGAGGGTTTCTCCCACTTTATCTTCTAGTAGATTTAGTGTGACCGGCCTTATGTTAAGGTCTTGATCCACTTGGACTTAAGTTTTGTACAAGGTGATAAATATGGGTCTAAATTCATTCTTTTACAAATGGACTTCAAGTTGGACCAGCACCATTTGCTGAAGATGCTGTCTTTTTTCCATTGTGCCGTTTTGACTTCTTATTTTTAATTTTTATTTATTTTTTATATATTAGTTATTTTTTTCTATTGTTTAGTCTTTTTTATCTATTGTATGCTTATTGGTTTGTTTGTTTAGTAGTTCTCTCTCCCGGGCAACGAGACACTTTTCACTGATGGTACTGCTTTTTAGATCCCCAATGAATGAAGAGGCTCTTGGCCCTCATACGACTTCTCAACTGAGATGAGGGACTGTTATATAAGGACACCCCACCCCAGAGAAATGGGATGGAAGGGTTAGGAGGTAAAGAAGAAAAATGAAAAGTGATGTTTCAGCCTTTTACTACTAACTGTCATAAACTGTTTAGGATAATTAAGAAATGCAAACTAATGGTTATGCAAGCCGGTCATTCTGTTAGGTACTATGACAGCCTATTATAGTTACTTGCTAAGCTAATCAGAAATAAACCTGCTAAGAGACAAGCAACGTCTTCTTACCCTAATATAACAGATAGATAGGGCCTCTTCAAAAACCTCAAGAGATCTGCAGAATATGGCATTCAAAGATGTTTTCGTGACTTTAGATTTTTTATATCAAGACATATCAACTCCTGACAGCACCCCCTATTCTCCTCCAAGTAGAAGATGAGCATCGAAGAATCTCCAGTGGGAGATGATTGAATTAGTCGCAAGCCTATCTCTTGGTAGGAAAAGCCCCTTGCTCCAACTGTAGACAGAATGCTGTCCAAAAAGGACAAAGCCTGGAAGCAGGTAAGTCGACAGCCTAGCTCTGCCAAGACAGGGTAGGTAAGTCCTTCATAACCCCTGCTCTACAATCAATGTCTGTCAGAGAAACGGGACCAAATGACTGAAGATCGATGCTGTAATGTATGGAGAGAAAATGGGAACTGTCCAGGCAGCCATTGGTACGTCATTTCTTAGTTTGGGAAGCTGCAGGCCCTGTACTTCCTATAAAATCAGATATATTTATCCCTCTCAGGTCTCTGAGGTGGTTGAAGAACAGATAGCTAGAGTCTCATAATTAAATTTTGAGTTGTTTAGGAGTCAAGAGAGTGTTATAGATCTAAGAAGATACTTTTAAAATTGTGTTGCAAGTTAGTATGAATGTTGAGTCAGATATAGACCTTTAAACTCATGGAGATGTTTAGATAGTAGAATGTTAAAGTCAGGTACCAAATACATATGGACTGGTCATTGGGCATGTACGTTAAGCCATATAACCCTCATAACTGTGGCCTAATTACCTCTGTTGTACTGTATTATGTTTATTATTATAAGAGAAAAGAGCCATGTGTTGGACTTAAAGGGGAAACTGTAGGGGAAAATAAGATATACCTTAAACTTAAAAAAAAAAGGGAAGAGGATGGGGGGTTGAGGGTGGGAGGGTGGGACTGGAGGGGGAATAGGGAGGGGACCGCGATTGAGATGTAACTTGAAGAAATAAAAAATAAAGGAAAAAAAAAAGGATGACTGTCCCCTAGAAGATGGAAACTGCAGTGAGGTGGGAAGCACAGGTCGCAAAGGCCTTCTTGTATCCTTCAGATGAGTATATCCTCCCAGAATTGTGATGAAGATAATCGGGTAGGAGATCATGATGACCATGATACAGAAGAGATCATTAAAACCCACCTGAAGAAGTATAACCAAAGTCTACCAGAGATAGCTGACTTAGAAAAAGGTACATGGGAGTGTGGAGGTGTAACTCTAGCAGAATTAACCCTGTCATTCCCTGGTTCCCAAGCACAGTGTTGAGATAGATGAGAAGGAAAACAATGAGGAGTGTTACCTGGAACTGTGGGACATCAGTTAACCCTGCAAAAATGAACTCAATCAGCTCTGTATTGTTCTCCATTGGGGATTATATGGCAAATAATAGGATGTTCCTGTAGGAAAGAGAAAGGTGATCAGAATAAGATTGGGAGGAGACTGCTGATCCATTCTGCTTGACCTCTCCATGCCGTCTTTCAGTGTGAAAGTTTTCCCAGCCAGCATTCTGATCTAAGAAAGTAATGGCAGCAAAATTTACATTTCAATTAATAGTAGGTCATACTATTCTGAGGCCAGAAAAAAGTCTTGTTTTTTTTTTTTAAAGATCCAATTTGTTTTTAATTTTAATATTTATTATTACTTCAGGAAACTTCTCCATCACAGTGTCCTCTTTTCACCACTCCCAGTCCTGCCCTCCCACCCTCTACCCCCTATCCCTTCCATCCCACTCCTCTGGGGTGGAGTGTCCCTACATATCAGTCCCCTGCCCCAGTTCAGCAGTCATATGAGGGCCAAGAGCCTCCTCATACAGTGGGGGCCTACAAGGCAGCACCACTAGGGCAAAGTGTCTCACTGATAGGAAATAAAGTCTGTGTTCCTGTTCCCGTTGGTGCATTGGTTGTAGTATAGTTATGCTGTACTATATAGCTAAAATCTGACTATAAGTGAATAGATGCCATGTGTATTCTTCTGGGTCTGGGTTAGCTCACTCAGGATGAGCTTCTCTAGTTCCATCCATTTGACTGCAAACTGGATGATTTCATTGTTTCTGATGGCTGAGTAGTATTCCATCCTGGACTGGAGAGATTCAGCCGTTAAAAGCTAGGCTCACAACCAAAGAAAAGTCTTGTATAAGACCATCAAATTAATTGCTTTCTAGAAAATCTCAAACTCAGTATTTTAAACTTTCAAAGCAAGCTTAATTTTTTTCCTACTAAGCTAGACTAATATAAGGGTTATTTTAGTCAGGGTGATATAATGCACTACAACAGAGCACATGCCTCTTATTGAAATCATAGTTTTTGTTTGTTTTATTCTGTTTTCAGGTTTTTTTGGTGTATATTAATCACACTATGGGCGTTGACATTTCTAGGCTTATTTTTTTTCCACTGTAGATAGTGTCCAAACACCACAAGCTTATTTCTCAATATTAATCAATTTTAGGAGTAGTGGTGTCATGAGGTCCCAGTTACTGTTTTATTTTGACTGCTGGTATTCTGTGCATTCATGTGGTGGATGGAGTTATCTCTTAGAGGTCTCCTTCTTAAGGAAGCTAACTCCAGTCTCATAAGAAGTCCTTTCTCACTGTACACATACATCCTAATGACTTTGCATTGGAATATTGTCAATATTGAGGTTAGGATTTCAACATAAGAATTTGGAAACAAGAGTTCATATCATGTATCCTTTTAGAAGTGTTGCAAAATTAGTTGATTTTACTCCAATTGAACTTTGCTCTAGCTAAGTCAAGTTATATAAAGAATATAATAAAGAAAGGTTTTTGGTTATAAAACCAATTAATTATTTATTAATGTACATTTTATTTATAGTTTATAACAATTATCATTATAGAGTTGATGAATGATACAGTTGAAGTTATTTCAGTGAACAAAAAAAATATAGATTAGAACAGGAGCCATAGAAAATGATTCCACACTCAGATCAGTCTCTGCAGTTTACATGTTGGCTTAAATAAATGATACATAAATGACAATGGTTTGTGATAGCTGGGTTTGCCATGTTAGGCCACCCCTTAGTCAAATTGATTTGGATTCCTGAGTGGGGAGAAACAGGAAAATATTATGCTGAAGTTGGATCAATGATAATAATTTAATAATGTTGCAAATTTCCCCCACTTGTCCTCCACACAGCTCTTCATAAATATTTATTTATTATTTATTTTTATTTAAGGTGTATCATTTTCTCCCCAACATCTTCTCCTTTTATTCTAATAAAAGGCTCTTTTTCTTCTGAGAATAAATACAATACAGAACAATAAGAATATTTAGGCATCTATTAGGAAAATATTAGGTATAACATACATTCCCAATATCCAGTGCATCTGTATTTGGTAACTAATAATAATATTCTATTTTCAATCTATCTTGATGAATTTAAAGTTCTATACCTAACTCAGCTTCCTTTCTATCTTGTGTTATCAACTTTAAAACATCTTGTTAGACCTTGTCTTAATTTCATATTAGAATGTTAAACTGTAGGTTGTCACATAATATACTTCTTCTTACATATCAGCTTGTAAGATTTCTTTATATATATATATAAAATATATTTTCATTATTTGGTATTAAAATGCAGTTAAGAGACTTAAAATGTTGTAAGTAAATTAAGGGTTACTACAGTTCAAACTTGTTTTCCAAATTTCTAAGTGTTGAAGTAATTTGGAGGTAAGAAAAAATATTTGAGCAAGGAAAGGTATTTAAGGGAATGCCTTTAGCTTTAATTGGTTTCATGGTAGCTTAAGATACATAGGACATGCTGGGCGGTGGTGGCGCACGCCTTTAATCCCAGCACTTGGGAGGCAGAGGCAGGCGGATCTTTGTGAGTTTGAGGCCAGCCTGGTCTACAAAGCGAGCCAGGAGAGCCAGAGATATTCAGAGAAACCCTGTCTCGAAAAACCAAAAAAAAAAAAAAGATACATAGGACATTCCAGTTACCACAGAGAGAACACAGTACCTTATATACTAGGAATTATGTCATATGCACAATAAAAACTTTTCTTTTTCATAATAAACCAATTTTACTTTTACATCCACATGTTCCTGATTCTTGGCCCTAGTTTATTTCCAGGTCAGAAACATTGGGATACAAATGCCAGTTATAATTTGCATAATATCCATGAACTTGTTTAGTGAGTATAGGACTTGGCTACAAAATTTCCCTTCAAGTTTTCTTTGAATAAAGTTAGACCCATACTTACCACCTTGCACAAAACTTAAGTCCAAGTGGATCAAAGACCTTAATATAAGGCCTGACACACTAAATCTATTAGAAGAGAAAGTGGGAAAAAGTCTCAAACTCATTGGCACAGATGACAACTTCCTGAACAGAACACCAACAGCTCAGGCTCTAAGACCAACAATCAATAAATGGGACCTCATGAAACTGAAAAGCTTCTGTAAGCCAAAAGACACTGTCATTCGAACAGAATGGCAACCTACAGATTGGGAAAAAACTTCACCAACCCCACATCTGACAGAGGGCTAATATCCAAAATTTACAAAGAACTCAAGAAATTAAATGCCAAGAAATCAAATAATCCAATCAAAAAATGGGGAAAGAGCTAAACAGAGAATTTACAAAGGAGGACTCCCTAATGGCTGAGAGACACTTGAAGAAATGCTCAGCATCCTTAATCATCAGAGCAATGCAACTTAAGATGACTCTGAGATTCCATCTCAAACCTGTCAGAATGGCTAAGATCAAAAGCTCAAATGACAGCACATGCTGGCGAGGTTGTGGAGAAAGGGGAACCCTCCTCCATTGCTGGTGAGAGTGCAAGCTTGTCAACCACTATGGAGGTCAGTCTGGCGATATCTTAGAAAACTTGGAATAGCTCTACCTCAAGACCCAGCCATACCACTTCTGGGTATAGATCCAAATGATTCCTCACCAAAGTACAGGAAGTTTCCTCATTTATTTTCATAGCAGCCTTATTTGTAATAGCTAGAAACTGGAAACAACCCAGATGTCTCTCAACCGAGGAATGGATGAAAAAAAAACTGTGGTACATCTACACAATGGAATACTACTCAGCCATCAGAAACAACAAAGTCATGCAATTTGCAGCCAAATGGACACAACTAGAGAAGCTCATCCTGAGTGAGCTAACGCAGACTCAGAAGGATGCACATGGCATCTACTCACTAAAATTGGATTTTATCCATATAGTACAGGATAACTATACTACAACCAATGCACCAAAGGGAACAGGAACATAGACTTTGTTTCCTATCAATGAGACACTTTGCACTAGTGGTGCTGCCTTGTATGCTCCCAATGTATGAGGATGCTCTTGACCCTCATATGACTGCTGAACTGGGGCGGGGGACTGTTATGTAGGGACACTCCACTCCAGAGGAGTAGGATGGAAGGGATAGGGAATAGAGGGTGGGAGGGCGGGACTGGGAGGAGTGGAAAGAGGGCACTGTGATGGAGATGCAACCGGGAGTAATAAATAAATATTAAAAAAGATATAAACCAAACTTGAACTATATAACTCTGATTACATTGTGATCCAGTCAAGATGCTTGGTATATCTTGATTTCAGAGGTGTTTAATACACAAGATAGAGTTTCCAGATGAAGTAAAATTAAAAGTTTGGTGCCAAAATTGGTGTCATTTGGATACTCCCCATACTTTCCTATCATCTATCCTTCATATATCCTCTTCTTATTTTTCATGCAAAATTTATTTCTTTGTATGTGAATAGCTATCCCAGTTGTTCAAAGTACAAGAATGCTTTATGTTTTAGTCATCATGGATATAAACTTACATATATAGATCTTAGTGGATTTAAAATTGTAAGGTTGATTATAAAATATGAATAATATACACCTACAACAAATGCCTTTATTTTATAAGATTTAAAGTATAGGAGAGCCATCATTTTTTCTCATCTTTCTATTCTCAGAACACAAGAGACCTTGGATAAGATAAAGCACAAAATATATAAAATTATAAAATTTTCAGATAAGTTTGTGAAGCTACAAACAAGTATCCTAAGTAAAGTTACTCACTCTGAGAAAGATATATATCCTGCTTTCTGACATTTGAGGGGGTTAATTTTGAATTTTTATAAACATGAGATTTTAAAAACTTATCACTGATGTTATGAATTGTATAAGAAAATTTAGAAACACACAAGTCATGCTTGTTATGGAATCTCCACTTACTTGCAAATGAAGAGTGCTTACAAATAAAGTTTGAATTTGCTTTTTCTTGTAAATTCCTTTTACCTAAATATTTTATAAATTTTGAAGTGGGGCCTTGAGAATTGAATTGGTGTTTAAAAGCACTAGCTGCTCTTGTAGAGCATGTAGGTTCAGTTCCTAATGCTCACATGACTGTTGACATACATGAAGTAGTTAGGCATTTCACACAACTACTCATTTATTTAATAGGTTTATGTATCTTCTGTGAGCATCAATATCTATCAGAATATTATTTGCATTTTATAAAGACAGCCTGCTATAAAATAAAAGAATTCAAGGAAATATATGCCATTATTTGGAATGTTTTAAATGCAACTCAGATCAAATGATCCATCTTTCTGAGTTTCAGTTATATAAAAGCAGTTGGATTTTCAAATATTTGGAGTGCCCTGCTCTATAGCCTTTAGGTAACTTTTAAAAAAACTGAAAAAAATAAGCTATATAAAGTCCTAGGTGCTGTCCAATCCTCCATTCTCTTTCTAAGTACTGTTTTTGGATTGTGCATGAGAAATTTTCAGATTTCTTGATCCCCAGTAATGCTCATAACACATTTCCTAATGTTGGGAATTTTCAGAATGAAGCCAAACATTGAGGCCAATAGTTCTGAACTTTATTCTTAATTTTCATTTGTCAAGAAAAGCATGATTATTTATTTGCTTACACTTGTGAAATAGTGATTTAGAATTGTTCTGTCCATGTAATGGTTAATAACCCTTGTTTCTACTACCAGGTAGGTCTATATGGACAGAAATAGAGCATGAGTTTAGACCTTTCTTATATCATATTTATATATTATATAATTTGTCACTATTTCTGTATATTTCATAATTTTTCTTAAGTTCAATATGTCTTATTTATTGAAATCTATTGGACTGGGGCATATTCCTTCTTTTAAAAATATTACTAAGATATTGTTGATTGGAATAATATTTTACAATGATGCCCCCATTTGATCATCTCATGAACTCTGGGATTAGTTAAAATAACACATATTATCACATTCCCTAAATGAACCAACCAAGATGATAGTAGTTCAAATATGGGCTTTAAAATCAATCAAGTTTATTTTTAGCAAAGCAGTGGCCCATGCCCTCTTAACTGTCTTAAGTAATATGATAAATAGATATGATTTTATATCACTACTATATTTGAGCATACAATTCTGATTTTCTCTTATACAAAGTACAGCAATCAGCCGGGCAGTGGTGGCGCACGCCTTTAATCCCAGCACTTGGGAGGCAGAGGCAGGCGGATCTTTGTGAGTTCGAGGCCAGCCTGGTCTACAAAGCGAGTCCAGGACAGCCAGAGATATTCAGAGAAACCCTGTCTAGAAAAACCAAAAAAAAAAAAACAAAAAAAACAAAGTACAGCAATCTATTTAAAAAAATGCAGTGTAAGCTCTCAGTGACCAGTGGAAAAATGGCTGAATTAACATCTTTAAGTTCATGAGAGTTATGGGTCTAACCCATAGGCTTCCCTTCTTTCCTGAGAAGTACAGCATAAAGACATAAAACCTTCATACATAATAAGGGCTCAATTTAGAATTCAGTCCCTGAAAGTAAGAAAATGTCTTTATTTGGAGACTCTTAATTGGTGTCTGGCATGGACAATAAAGATCTCCAAATAAAAAAAAAAAAAAAAAAAAGCACACACACACACACACACACCTGCCTTAAAATCCTCTAACACAAGTTCTAATCCTGTATTTTTTGTTCTTCCTTCTTAATTAAATTATCCAATCTCTCTAAATTTCATAATATATTCATCCATAAAAAGGAATATTACACAGGTAACCTAAGGACACCTGACCTAAAGGGTGACTGCTGAGACAAAAAGTAATATTCATCATTTCTCATACTTGGTAGGGTGTGATTACTGTTTCAAATGAATAATATTATGACTTATTTTTCTGCAGAGAACATGATTTTACTAACATGTCATTTGGGAAGAAATCATTTGTTGGTTCTAGACAACTATTAACAGTCAGAGCAATAACAAATGCAAAAGAGGCTCTTGTTTTGAGCTACCCCCTTTAGTAAGAGGTCAATGGAGATATCACATGTTAAAATGAGGCAACCAAGAGAGAGTTCTATAGTCATGAAGCTCTCATAGGAAAAATATCCCAAGAGGACCACAACAAACCCTCATCTCACACAACTGGGGAATAGGTGATTAAAGATTCTATGGGAATCCAACTTTGTTTATCTATGAATACACAGGATTATTTTCATTATTTGCTTAAATAATCTTGTTGTTAATGAAAGAATGACACGATTTGAATTTGACATTCAGGTTAAGGGGGAGGGATTTATATTTTGTGTATGTAGTACATATATCTGTCCCTTAGTTGATATCACTTAGCTTTTGAGTAGAAATGTCAATATGGTCAATTGTTTTTGACCCCTTAGGAATTTGAGCTATGATGCTGAGATGATAAGTTGACAAAACTTATTTCACAAACTAAGAAATGTTCTTTGCCTTTGTGGTACTCAGGTAGAATTTATGATAAGTATGAAACAAAGAAATAACATAAGAAGCACAGAATTGTGTATACAGAGAAATACATAGAAATACTATAATATAAGAAACAGTATACAAAACAATAAAGGAGAAAAGAGGAATTTTACTTTGTTTTAGTTTGTCAGAATACTCTCTGAGGAAAGTGAATACTTCATTCAGTCCTAAACATGATAGAAGATCAGAATGAGCATGCTTGTGTCAAACAAAATGAAGATTTCATGGAAAAAGCCCAGAATTTCAAGGCAATGTAATATCTAAAACAAACAATGTAGCTACAGCATCAACAAAGGGCCTCAAATGGTAGTTTTGTTGCAGTGTTCTCCTCAAAACCACAGACACTGTTTAGATTGGTTGTAGTTTTCTATATTGGTCTGTGTCTATTGTAAATAGAAGTTTCTTTGATGAGAGGTGAAGACTGTGGGCTTAAGGGTAAATGTTTAGGTTGTTGTTTAGAATCATGCTGGTTTATTAAAGTGGTGGTTGTAGGTTCTCTTCCAATATACATGTTTTCACTAGCATGACTAGTTGGCTAAGCGTCTAGTACCAGGCAAGGTTTCCCTCTTGATGACTAGATCTTAAATCCAGTTAAAGAAATGTTGGTTACTAACAAGGTGTGTGTGTTAGTACTGTACCCTGTGCTATGCTCATTTTTATGGATACATCTATAAAACACTGCAACACTCAAAGCTCAGGGACGTTGAAGAAATGAGGGCAGAAATGTAAAACCCAGAAGATTAGGGAGTTTACTGTTAGATTGTCTCCTACTAATGCAAGCAGGTACACCTATAAATTCTCATCAATGTGACTGCCTAAATATGAGCTGGACAAGGTCAACAACAGCCATGCTAATGGGCACTGGGACAATCTCACAATGCCTCAATTCCACACAAAAAACTATAGGAAGCAACAGATAGCTGTGAAAAGTAGAAATCATTTTTCCTTGGGAAGAGCACAGGAATTGGCAATTTCCTGCTCTCAGCATTCTTTAGTATCCAGTGCTGGTGGAGTCATCCTAAAATCCCTAAATATTTGTCCTTTTAGCCACTAAGCTAACAATACATATCCTATTTCTTTTAGATATAAAGAATAGTTCAAATAACAAATTTTAAATGTCATTTCCTCTTAGATCTCTTTATATCTAATTTAGATTGGAGGGTAAAATAACAGAACAGTAAATAGGATTGTGATATAATTATAGAAATGACAAGAAGTCTGAATGTTGAGAAGTATGCACACTGATCTTGCTTGTTTATAATTGTCCTAGAGGTGAATGAAGTGGACACATCTCCCTATTCCTAACTCGTAAGAAGTATCTAATTGATAACCATTTGGAAATAAAAATTTAGTTTTCTCCAGGGAGTTTAACGGGGGAGCATACTACTCTGAAGGGGAGAGTGGCAGCACAGCAGCAGGAAGGAACTCAATGGCATCCTTGGAGATTCCCTGCCTATAGTGTCATGCCATGTCAGATATAGAAAATCATTGTCATAACAACTTGTTTGGAAAGCTTCTCTACAAAAGCCTGAACTTTGATTCAAGTTTCTTATGTTAGATATAATATAGTCATTTGCTACTAAGTCTTAAAAGTTTTGATAAATAATATTTGCAACTTAAAAGTGGTGTGTAGGGAGTTAGATTAATATAAATTAGATTTAGTAAATATCTAGGTTTCTGATACAGTCTTTTAATCTGGGGCATGAAATCAATTTGGATGTGAGCAATTAGTTTATCAGCTTGTGGACTAAAAACAAGGATGAAGTCACGTGAAAGTCATGTGAAACGAGGAGAGCCTATGGACTAAAAACAACGTTGAAGCCAAGTAAAACAAGGAAAGACTTTATGACCTGGCATTGTTTTCAGCTGCTAAGTTGGCAGAGCTCAAATTAAGCTCAAGCAGGTGGAACAAGGAGCGATCCTATTTAAGGACAAGTGGATGAGCCCGGGAGAGTTGCGTGCTAGGGCTGCATGCTAGAGAGCTCTGATGCCAGGGAGTCCTCATGATAAAAAGGACAACGAATAGTTTGTATCCTCTGATGGAGAAAGTGCTGGTGGACTGATGGCCAGATCTCCCTGAGGCAGAAAGAAGCTGGTGAGCAGAGAAAGCCTTGGAAAGACAGCAAAAGGCCAAGGACTAAACCCCGTGGGTCAGCTTTTGCCTAGAGGGGTTTGACCTGTCCGAACAGTGGCCTGAATGGAACTGTGGCCGGCTTTAAAGATTGAGGCAGAGCTGTAGAGTTGCTGATATGAGGGAAATAAGTTGGCCTACAGTTGGCTGAGGTCTACCAGAGAGAAGAAAGCCTCAAGCCTTATTTAATGTGAAACTGCCATAGCCAATTTACCCTGATGGATCTATGTCTGAGAAATTCCAGAAAAAAGACTGCTAAGTGCATTAAAGGGTCTACCACAGAAACTGTGTTCCTGATGACTGAGGACCTGCCCCAGAGACTGTATCCTTCTAAAAGGTTATGAAAATAGTTGTAATAGTTATCAATAGGTTTAGTGGTTAGGTCGTAGGGGTTGTAGGCATTCATAGGGTTAGTAGTTAAGTCTTTGTATTTGTTATAAGTAAATATAGTTACTAATAAATAATAGTTAATAAGTTTTAAAAAGTTGGGTTTCAGTGGTGTCTCTCAGTGTGCAGAGAGTGAGAGACTTTGGTGCACCTTCTGCTTAATGGAATATATTAATCCAACACCTCCCCAAGGGTTCAGGACACTGTGTAGAAAAGGATGTCGAAAGACTGAAAGAGCCAGAAGGGTGGGTGACTCCAAAGAAACAGTGTCTTCCAGATAAAACAGGACTGACATACACATGAACTTACAGGGACTCTGGTAGCATGCATAAGGCCTACAGAGCTTAAACACAGATGGCTAGACATGCCGAGAGGAGGAAGGGTATTGGGCATATGTGAATCCCCTATGTGCCATACAGCTAAGGTACTAATAATGCCCCCTTGAGGCCAACAAGCAGGTTGAAGAAGGTTGAACAAGATCCTAGCCCCAATGGATATTGGCAGGCTGGTGAGAAATATTCAGGCCCTGGGTTCTTGCTGGTCCTCAGGCTACAGGGGACATCACAATGACAGGCCTTTTATCTTTCTCCATGGATAAGAATTTAAAAGAAGCCGGCTTACAGTTGGTGGAGGCTTGGAGGAGGAGAACAAATGGATCGGACCATGACCCATCTCAAAAGTGCCCATATATAGATCTTGGAGAATCCTGAACTTCGTAAAGTAAGATTTAATAACGGTTTACAAAATAACAGACTCAGGTCATGATTCTGCATGAAGGAGTTTTAGCCTTTGGAGAAGCCTGGCCTCTGACCCAAGCAGGAAATGCCAACTTTTAGGCCAGTAGACACAGCAGGACACTTTGACCCACAGTTTTGATGCGGTCCTCATCACCACATTCCCACTAGATCATTCTCCAGAGTAGCACCCAGTAGCACATCTGCAGGCTGTCTTACTCACAGTGGGGCACAAACATGACACCCATCCCCTGCCTGCAGGAATCCACCACCTAAACACATAGGGCAGCCCCCTCCTCAACACCAGATGCCTGAGGGCCCCCCTTCTCTTTTTCTGAAAGTACACAAGGGGACACAGGCTCCTCCCCCTAACCAAAAAGTTATCTGCAATTGATATAATCTGACAAAAGGGAAATCACTTTTCTCTATGTAGTCTCACTGGGTATATCAAAAACACCCCAGAGCAGGTCCCAATCCCAAGATTAGTTGACCTACACAAAATCAGCATAGTTGTGCTGGTGTTTTTGTTTGGTTTTGGAATTTGGAGTATATTATTTTTGTAAGTTTTTATTTGGTTGGTTTTGTATCCATGTGTGTGTGTGTGTGTGTGTGTGTGTGTGTGTGTGTGTGTGTGTGTTCAAGAGAGAGGCAGAACTCATAAAGTTAGATGAGTAGAAAGTATCTGGAAAAAGGTATGGGAAGGTAGAAAACATGATCAAATATATTGCACAAAATTTTTAAATAAAAAAGGAAAAAGGTTTTTGACCATGTGTTAACCAAATCTTGGGTAATTTAATAACTAGACAACAATATCTCACAAAAATATATATTTCAATTCATTTCTGAACTCAGTAAAGTTTGAGATTTTCATATCTGTCACCTATCAAGAACTGATATAAACATTTAGATTGCATTGTCTCTTCTTAATGACATGAATTTGAAGAAAATTATAAAGTCCCAATATTGTAATTCATTAGGATAATTTTATCATTTAAAATCATTTCACTTTTTTCATTATTAGTGTATTTCATGTTTGCTGTTTATTTTCTTTACCACCTATGGTAGATGAACAAACTTTAAATACATATCATCAACTAATCTGTCAGTGTCATTCAGCCCAGTTTCTCTTCTTAGCTTTGCATATCACAAGAACAATCAGTAAATGACCTATGATGAAAATGTCTATATGTGCAACTCAGAACTTAGATATCAGAAATTACTAAAAATAATATTTTCACCTTTTCAATAAGTTGCAGTGCATATGTTCTCACCTGTATTGACAAGAAGTACACTTCTTACTGTATATTCACCCTCACTAGTTGGTTTGAAGAGGAAAATTAATTCACCCGAGTCAGTCATTCTGATATAAAGTCAGCAGTGGAATATTTGCCTAAGTGAGATTACAGGCACATACCCCCTCAAGTGGTATTCTGATGATTCTTCGTACTTCAAACAGGGAAAATCAAAGCATGAACAGTTACATGGATCAATGTCCAAGGTGACAATAATTTCTTTCTGCTTTATACATTATGTCATATCTGCTCCATACTTTTCAAATTCCAGCTGTAAAAAATATAAGATACATTACTGAAAGTTTCAAGATAAAGTTACCAGTTTAAAATATACCAGTGTAATGTTTACCTTTGAATATTTTCTCAAACTGTGCTTCAGGCTCCTAGCTAATCCTCTGGTCAGAATGCCTTATGGTTGGTTAGCTATTACCTCTGAAATAAAAACCTTGATCAATTAAGCATGGCTTGAAGTTTACTTCTTTTAAACTTCTAAACTGTGGTATGGAGTTGTATTTTAATTTCAGTTTCTGGA
The DNA here is from genome assembly GCA_907164525.1 of Lophiomys imhausi. Lineage (NCBI taxonomy): Eukaryota > Metazoa > Chordata > Mammalia > Rodentia > Muridae > Lophiomys > Lophiomys imhausi. The sequence goes on from CAJQZJ010033704.1 coordinate 1,478,557, forward strand.
GCAAATTATGCAGACCTACCTGGGAGGTCTACCTGCACCTTCTGTCCCTACATTGTGTGGAGAAAACAATTAAATGATTCACTGGAAGCACATTGGTTACTTTAGTATACACACATCTTTTTACATTATAGGCTACTAATTTTAGAATCTAAAATTTGTAATTCTTTTAATTTTACTTTAGTTTTTGGGCCATTCTAAAACACATTTATTTCAGAAATCATCTTAGGAAATAGTTTTAGAGTATGTTTTAAATCAATGTGCGAAGTAATGGGCATCATTATGGAATTTTCCAACCTTTGTTCTTGTGGTCTGCCTCCCTCAGTCCATTATTTTATTTCCTTATGCTACTTCATGATGGTACCATGACTTTGTCCAACAATTCTCCTTCCTCAGAAAAGTTTTATTCTTTAATATCCACATATATTGCCATCACACTTCAATCTTGGAAATAAATTTTACTAACAGGAGATAGATTTGTGCTTTTAATTGCACATGATTTTGAGAAATTTTTAAATATGTTCCAAAATGCAAATTTGTAAAATGAATAAACCTCTCCCATTCAAAAGCATACAAGTCAAGAGGGATAAACATAGAAACACACACACACACACACACTTAAATGAAACCCCTGAAGGTCAAATATATTGTCATAGAACCTCAAGAAACACATAGTCTGTTGCAGCTAAAAGAAAAAGATTCTTAGGATAGTGAAAGATTTCTCATCAGAAAGCATGGAAGCCACCTGCAGTAAGAGAACCTAAAGCTTTGAAAAAGTAGAAAAAATAGAATGTTAAGTCTATAGGCAATAACAATCTCTGAAGAAAGAAGAGTGAAAAGAGACATGAAGAGAATGATCCTTGAGAGCTAGTACTGAGTGTTTTTTCCTTTATTTTTTATTTCTTCAATAGTGTTTTTTTTTCTTTCTATTAAATGTCAATGATACAGTCAATTCCAAAAGGATTTTTTCAACCTTCACAAATGATGAAATTAATTTCAAATAACAAATGTCTCTTTCTGACTCTGTCTTTCTGGTATGTTCTACACACACACACACACAAACACACACACACACACAAACACACACACACACACACACAATCATACACAACTACACACCTTTACTTCTGTCCTTCTGGAATGACAGCAATTGGTAAAACCAAGAAGATGAATATTTAAATGAGGTTTGAGAACAACAAAAACTCAAAGCAAAATGTGTTGAAAAATGCACATGATTAATAACACAACTAAGTGGGGACTGACAGTATACAACTTGTGTAAGTGCCTAAGCATTAAAGAAAGGAATAAAAAATGCAAAAAAGTGCTTAAACTCTACAATGCCTACAAAATACCTACTTAAAATGAGATATTTAATTTGATTGTGAATGATAGCAAAAATACATATTTTGTGCAAGTGGAAATGAGAAAGGGTGTTATGCTATATTTAATGTTCTAGTACTAGACAAAATAGAGAACGAAGTGAATTATTAGAAGAAAAAAATATATTTATAAGAGGACCTACTAGCCAAGATGACATAAGCATATAGAAATTGAAGAGCAGAATCTTTACATATGAACAAATTAGAATCAAAATAAAGGAGACATATAGAAATTTTCATAATTGTTTCATAATTGTAGAGACCTTAGAAGTCCTTGTTATTGAATGAAAAAGATGTTTAGTGGAAGAAAAATAGGAAGTAAAGTTTGTGGACAAAACATACTCTCACAAGTCTTATCAGTTATAAAATGAAGATTTTGGGGGGGGGATCTATGATGGCAGCAGCCCATGTGGACACATTTTGAACTTGGGGAAAACAGCCATAAAGCCACAGAGTTATAAGACGCTGTGTAATTATCTGAGTGACTCGACCCCCTGGGTCTCACCCAGCTACCCAGGGACCATTAAAAGTCCCTGGGCAGGACTCTCCTCCCCTCTCTTAGACACGCAAGGAAGCCACTGAATCTGGGAATCAGGAACCCCCACCAGGAGAGATGCTGGGTAAGATACACTCTAATACTTAGTGGGCAGATTTGAACCCCACATAGGGTTACTCATCAGCCTAGATCCTATGCAGGCGTTCTGGCTATTTAGCAAAAGGTTGCAGGCCAGTGGGAGTGCCATACACTCTTTGTAGCGCCCCACAGTGGCAGGGCGCTCAGCGGCTGAAAGTTCCACAACATGTCAGCCAAGCGGTCAGTGGGTCCACAGCTGCATTTTGGAAAGCACAGGCATATTTGTGTCCCCCCAGAGGGGTATAGGATATACGTATAGGCTCCTCTATTCGATTTACAGTCATTGGAAAAAAAAAAAACGCTGCAGTGGGATTGAGCAGCAGGATACTCTTCCGGCTGCAGGTTATGCAGCAGCTCCACTGCCATGTACCAGAACTTGGAAGACAGTGGCCCCATTTGCCAGTATCCAAAGCCAGCTCCATACCCACCCACATAGGTGGAGCTGTGAGAGTGGCAGAAAAGGCGGTGGGTTGGAAGGCAGATTTGTCCACCACAGGGTCCAAGCCCTGGGCAAATTTTGGGGTAATAATTATTAGACTCTTTTTATTGTGTTGGCCCTTCTGGCAGGAAACCAGAGCTTAAGCATATACAGCTCCGAGCACCCCTGGATCAGTGAGGTTTCATCCTGGGCGACACTGCTGAGTGACTCACCTTAAGGGCATGGAGTCGGGTCCTTTCAGGACTCCAGCAGGTAGTCTCAACCCACAAACTTGGGACCTCCAGAGTCCACAGAATCTGTGCCTGGACACAGAGGACCATACCACCAGAGCCACTGCAGGCTAAATGCTCAGTGTGCAGCATAGAGAGCCCTGACTTGGGAGTAGTGAAACAATTCCAGGCCATTCCTCATTTCCTGGGAATATGCTGCACCAGTTCACAGTGCTTCTGGCTATTAGACGCACACTGACCCTGAGAACCCCCTATGAGCAGCTGGGGAGGACCACAAACATGGTCCGACACGTAAGCTGCAGGGGAGCTACAACCCCACCCAACAGCCTGAGCCCTGCCAACCTGCACTGTCATCTATATGAAGACCAGTTGGATCCCAGGAATCTACAGGAACTCATTGCCACCACAATCCCTCACCTGAGTCCCCAATTAGGACAAAACAGGAAGGGGTGAACTCTCAGAGACACACTGAAAACCTCCACACAAGGCCCCTTCCAGCCAGGGTAAAGCGACAGATCACCAAGCAATACAACTGCTACACCAAAGCACCCTCTTTAGCTCTAAGCCCAGAAGGCAACAGGAACAAACAGCTAAGAACAACCAAATGGCTAAAGGTCAGAGAAAAAACAGAAACAACAGAAGTCAGGGAGATATGACTCCAACAAAACACAACTATGCTAGTACAGCAAGTGCTGACCACTTCACCACAGCTGAAACACAGGAAAACGACGACAACTCCACAGTCTGGAAAGTGATAGAGCTCTTTCAAGAAGAACTTAAATATGAGGGAATTTAAAGAGTCCACAATTTTACAAGTGAAAACAATGGATAATACCATTAGAGAGCACCAAGCCAAAGTGGCTCAAATTGAACAAGAAAGAGACAAGGCAAGAAAGATTTAAAAGAGATGAAAGATTTCCAGGCAACACAAGCAAATCGGAGCAGGAAATATACAAAACAAATAAAATCTTTCATGACATGAATTTGGAAATGGAAGCAATAAAGAAAACACAGTCAGAGTTAAGAGTGGAAGTGGGGAATCAAGGGAAGAGAACAGGAACTATAGACATGAGTATCAAAAATAGCATACAAGAGATGGAAGACAGAATCTCAGGCATGGAAGATTCGATGGAAGAAATCAGTACAACATCCAAAGAAAATGAAAAAGCTAAAAACGTCCTCACCTATAACAGCCAAGAAAACAAGGACTCAATGAAAATATGGAACCTGAGAATTATAGGCATAGAGGAAAGAGAAGACTCCCGACTCCAAGGTCCAGTAAACATCTTCAACAAATCATAGAAGAAAACTTCCCAAACCTAAAGAAAGAGATGCCAATAAAATTCCAAGAGGCTTATGAAGGGGCTGATAGGTTAATATAAGTTAGATTTAGTGAATACCTAAGTTTCTGATACAGTCTCTTAATTCGGGGCATGAAGATCAACTGCTGTGAGCAATTAGCTTATCAGCTTATGGATGAAGTCAGGTGAAATGAGGGGAGTCTCTTTGGACTGAAAAACAAGGTTGAAGCCAGGTGAAAGAAGGAGAGGCTGGGAAAAGGTTTACTTCATTTACCAAGATAATACAAGGTCCTCAGGAAACCTTCTCAGACTTTTTAGGGAGATTGACTTCAGCTGTGGAGAGAGATGTAGATAACCCTGATGCCAGACAGGACTTGATAAATGCCTTGGCATATGAAAATGCAAATGCTGAATGTCAAAGGGCAATTAGACCATTGAAAGCTCGAGGGGCCCCAGTAGATGAATGGATAAGAGAAACAGCTGATATTGGTTGTCAAGAGCATCAGACTAATGTCATAGCACAAGCAGTTGCTAGGGGTCTTAATGAGTGCTTTAAAAATGGTGAACTTGGTCATTTCCAAAGATATCGTAAGGCTGAATCCTCCAGAACTCGAAATGATAGGTACCTGGACTCTGCAGAACAGGGTCATAGAAGGGAACGAACGGCTTTTAATGGAGAACATGGTTGTAGAAGGGAACGAATGGCTTCTAATGGCAATAGAAGGTTAAGGTCTCCAGGATTTTGTACTCGTTGTGGAAAAGGTAAACACTGGTCCCGGGATTGTAGAGCTAAAACGGATGTCAGAGGTAACCCCTTGCCGGGAAACGAGGGGAGGGGCCTACCGGTTCAGGCCCCCCAAAACAATGTGAACCGTCGTCCATCATCCAACCAGAGGGAAACAGACAGGCAGGAAGAACAAAATTAACTATTGCTGATCTTTTACAGGCTACTGAAGGTACTACAGTTTTAGATTTGACCACAGATCAATCTAAAACATTATCCAAAACAGATGAATGTTGCTGCCGACCACCGTGGGCGGGGGTCGTAGCTTTCCAATCCAAGGCTCGAGAAGATTTCCAGGTGGGGACGGCTTCGGCGTGACAGACATAGACTCCTGTATAGGGCAACATTGGAGGAGAGGTGGTTGGTGCA
>CAJQZJ010033704.1:1493689-1518513 GCA_907164525.1 Lophiomys imhausi
AATAAATAAGAGTTAAATAAATAATAATTTAAAAGTTCGGTTACAGGCTTACAGAACACAAAAGAGATTAGATCAGAAAAGAAACTGCTCTCACCACATAATAATTGAAACTCCAAATGTACAGAACAAATAAAGAATATTAAAAGTCATAAGAGAAAAAGGTCAAGTAACATATAATGGCAGACCCATCAGAATTACACCTGACTTCTCCTCAGAAACTCTGAAAGCTAGAAGGGCCTTGACAGATGTCGTACAAGCCCTGAGAGAACATAGGTGCCCAGAAGACTATACCCAGCAAAACTTTCTATCAACATAGATGGAGAAAACAAGATATTCCATTAAAAAATAAAATTTAAAGAATATCTACCTACAAATCCAGCCCTACAGAAGATCCTAGAAGGAAAATTCCAACCCAGAGAAGATAACTACACCCAAGAAAACAGAGGAAACAGAAAACTCCCTGGCAACTAAACCAAAAGAAACACAGGACCACGACCACCACCTATACCAAAATAATGGGAAATAACAACCTCTGGTCATTAATATCCATGAACATCAATGGACTCAACTGCCCATTAAAAAGACAGGCAGGCTGGCAGATTGGATCCGTAAATAAGATCCATCATTTTGCTACTTATAAGAAACATATCTTACTAACAAAGATAGACCCTATCATAGAGTAAAGGGCTGGGAAAAGGTTTTCCAATCAAATGAACCCAGGAAGCAAGTGGGAGTAGCCATCCTAATATCAAGCAAAATAGACTTCCAACTAAAGTTAATAAAAAAAAAAACAGAGAAGGGCATTACATATGCATTAAAGGAAATATTCATCAAGAGATCTCAATATTGAACATCTATCTATGCCCCAAATACAAAGGCACCTACATTTGTAAAAGAAATTCTCCTAAAACTTAAATCGCACATTGATCCTCACTCATTAGTAGTGGGAGACTTCAACACCCACTCACAACAATGGACAGATCATCAAGACAGAAGCCAAACAGAGAAATAATGAGCCTTACAGAGCTCTTGAACCAAATGGATCTAACAGATATCTACAAAACATTTCACCCAAACACAAAAGCATACACCTTCTTCTCAGCACTGCACGGAAACTCTCAAAAATCGACCATATAGTCAGACACAAAGATAGCTTCAACAGATACAAGAAAATTGAAATAACCTCTTGTATCTTATCAGACCACCATGGAATAAAGCTGGACTTCAACAGCAAAAGAATCAACAGAAAGCCTACACACACATGGAAATTGAACAACTCTTTATTAGATGACTACTGGGTCAGGGAAGAAATAAAGAAGGAAATCAAAGACTTCTTAAAATCCAACGAAAATGAAGACACAACATACCCAAACCTATGGGACACAATGAAAGCTGTGCTACGAGGAAAGTTCACACAACTAAGTGCTTTCAAAAAGAAAATTGTGACAGCGCATATTAGCAAATTAACAGTCAAACTGGATGAATTGGAAAAAAAGAAGCAAACACTTCCAAGAGGAGCAGAAGGCAGGAAATCATCAAACTTAGGGCTGAAATCAACAACTTAGAAACAAAAAGAACTATACAAAGAATCAATGAAACCCAGAGTTGGTTCTTTGAGAAACTCAACAAAATAGACAAACCCTTAGCCAAATTAACTAAAGGACATAGAGAAAACACCCAAATCAACAAAATCAGAATGAAAAGGGAGAAATAACAACAGACATTGAGGAAATCTAGAGAATATTTAGGTCCTACTTTAAAAATCTATACTCCACCAAATATGAAAATTTAAACAAAATGGATAATTTTCTTTATAGAGTACACCTACTGAAGCTAAATCAAGATCAGGTTAACAGATTAAACAGCCCTATAAACCCTAGGGAAGTAGAAACTGTCATTAAAAAATCTCACAACCAAAAAAAAGCCCAGGGCCAGTTGGTTTCAGTACAGAATTCTATCAGACCTTCAAAGAAGAGCTAATACCAATACTCTTCAAACTCTTTTACAAAATAGAATCAGAAAGAACATTGTCAAACTCATTCTATGCGGCCACAGTTACCCTGATTCCTAAACCACACAAAGACCCAACAAAGAAAGAGAACTTCAGACCAATCTCTCTCATGAACATAGATAAAAAAATACTTAATAAAATTCTAGCAAACCAAATTCAAGAACACATCAAAAGTATCATACACCATGATCAAGTAGGCTTCATCCCAGGAATGCAGGGATGGTTCAACATATGAAAATCTATCAATGTAATTCACCACATAAACAAGATGCAAGAAAAAAATCACATGATTATCTCGCTAGATGCAGAGAAAGCATTTGACAAAATCCAACACGCCATCATGCTAAAAATTCGGGAGAGAACGGGCATACAATGATCATATCTGGAAATAATAATGGTAATATATAGCCAGCCAGTAGCAAACATCAAAGTTAATGGAGACAAACTTGAAGCATTTCCTCTAAACTCAGGAACAAGACAAGGATGCTCACTTTCACCATATCTCTTCAATATAGTACTTGAAGTTCTTGCTAAAGCAATAAGACAACTAAAGGAGATCAAGGGGATAAACATCAGAAACGAAGAAGTCAAGTTATCCCTATTTGCAGATGATATGATAGTATACATAAGCGACCCCCAAAATTGCACCAGAGAACTCTTACAGCTGATAAACACCTTCATCAAGGTGGAGGGATACAAAATTATTTCGAAAAAAATCAGAAGCCCTTCTTTATACAAGAAACAAATGGGCTGAGAAAGAAATAAGGGAAACAACCCCCTTCACAATAGGGAAATGACTCCTTTGACAATAGCCACAAACAATATGAAATACCTGGGGGTAACTCTATCCAAGCAAGTAAAGGACCTATACAACAAGAACTTCAAGCCCTTGCAGAAAGAAATTGAGGAGGCCATCAGAAGATGGAAAGATCTGCCATGCTCATGGATAGGTAGGATCAACATAATAAAAATGGCCATCGTACCAAAAGCAATATACAGATTCAATCCAATTCCTATCAAAATACCAACACAATTCATTATATACCTGGAAAAAGCTATTCTCAATTTCACATGGAACAACAAAAAACCTAAAATAGCTAAATCAATCCTGTACAATAAAAAACATCAGGAGGTATCACCATCCCAGATTACAAGCTGTGCTACAGAGCAATAATAATAAAAACTGCATTGTACTGGTATAGAAACAGACCTTTGGATCAATGGAATTGAATTGAACACCCAGAAATGAACCCACACACCTATAGTCACCTAATCTTTGAGAAAGAAGCCAAAACTGCACAATGGAAAAAGGACAGCATCTTCAACAAATGGTACTGGTCCAACTGGATGTCCATTTGTAAAAGAATGAAATTAGACCCATACTTATCACCTTGTACAAAACTTAAGTCCAAGTGGATGAAAGACCTTAAAATACGCCCGGTCACACTAAATCTACTAGAAGAGAAAGTGGGAAAAACCCTTGAAATCATTGGCACAGGTGACAACTTCCTGAACAGAACACCAACAGCTCAGGACCTAACACCAACAATCAATAACTGGGACCTCATAAAACTGAAAAGCTTCTGTAAGGCAAAAGAAACTGTCATTCGAAAAAAACGGCAGCCTACAGATTGGGAAAGATATTCACCAACCCCACATGTAACAAAGGGCTAATATCCAACATTTACAAAGAACTCAAGAAATTAAATGCCAAGAAACCAAATAATCCAATCAAACAATGGGAACAGAGCTAAACAGATAATTTACAAAGGAGGAGTCCCTAATGGCTGATACACTTGAAGAAATGCTGAGCATCCTTAATCATCAGAGAAATGCAACTCAAGACAACTCCAAGATTCCATTTCACACCTGTCAGAATGGCTAAGATCAAAAGCTCAAATGACAGCACATTCTGGCGAGGGTGTGGAGAAAGGGGAACCCTCCTCCATTTCTGGTTGGAGTGCAGGCTTGTGCAACCACTATGGAGGTCAGTCTGGAACTTGGAATAGCTATGCCTCAGGACCCATACATACCACTTCTGGGTATACATCCAAATGACTCCTCACTGAATCACAAGGATGTTGCCTCATCTGTGTTCATAGCAGCCTTATTTGTAATAGCTAGAAACTGGAAACAACCCAGATATCCCTCAACTGAAGAATGGATTAAAAAAGTATGGTACATATACACAATGGAATACTACACAGCTATTGGAAACAAGGAAATTATGCAATTTGCAGCCAAATGGATGGAGCTAGAAAAGCTCATTCTGAGTGAGCTAACCCAGACTCAGAAGAATGCACATGGCATCTATTCACTTATAATGGAATTTTAGCTATATAGTACAGGATATCTATACTACAACCAACGCACTGAAGGGGACAGGAACTTAGATTTTTTCAACCTGTCAATGGACAATTTGCCCCAGTGGTGCTGCCTTGTAGGCCCCCAGTGTATGAGGAGGCTCTTGGCCCTCATATGACTGCTGATCTGGGGTGGGGGACTTGTTATGTAGGGACACTCAACTCCAGAGGAGTGGGATGGAAAGGTTGGGGGTTAGAGGGTGGGAGGGCGGGACTGGGAAGGGTCGAAAGAAGACACTATGATGGAGATGTAACCTGAAGCAATAAATGAATTAATTAAAATAAAATAAAATGAAGATTTACCCAGTTAGCAGTAGAACTCTCAATCACACCTGAAAAATTCCGAGGAAAAACAACATATTAAGCAAAAAATTTGAAGTAATAAACTTATAAAAAGATGACCACAATTACCCCTACTAATAGAATATATGAAATCTGAACTGGTCATGTACCCCAGCAAGGCTTTCAGTGGCTGGACTGGCTTGCAGTTGTTGCTTGAGTTTTGGCTGAAGTGGTCCAGCACAATCTCTCAAACAGCCTTGGCTGATAATAGCACAGAAGTCTGAGCTCCAAAAATAGACAGTGGTGCCCCATTTCTGAGGACAACGTCCCCACAGTTCAATGAACACTGAATGTACAGAGGTCAAGCTGGTGCCTGCATGGAAACTGCACCCTCAAGTTCTATTTTCTCTGGTGCACAAAGATACTCAGCAAGCTACTAAAAGAGAAACTTGAACATGAATCCAGTCATAAAACCTTTGAGCTACACTGCCTTAGTTTTCCTCCATTCCTACTGGGTCACTGAGATCATCTTGGTTCCCATGTGCTTCTTAGATCATCTTTATTCCTTACATGAAAGTAATTTTCTTTTCCATTTGTAAAAAATATTTAAGCTGTTGTATTTATTTCAGTTTTTTCTACCATAGAAAATTATAGCAAGGTATTTTTAAAATTAAAAACAAAGATGAGTATAATTATACAAATAGAAATAGAAATAGTCCTTCCCAATCGATGTAATGATTTCTTCCTTTTCAAAGTACTAGAATGACCATTAAATCTTCTTGAAAACATGTTTTCCTTGAAAAAAAAAAGAGGCAACAGATTAGAAAGAGAGTCAGGAGTGTATATTGAAGAATTTAGAGTGAAGAAAGGTAAAGAGAAAACAAAGAAATTATATTATAAACTCAAAAATAAGCAATAAAAAGAAAAATGGCTTGATTTGGGTTTTTGATTTCCTTGAGTTTATAAATAATACAAATATCAATACATAAATTGTAGTAGATTCTTTATTTAAATGAGACCTTCTTTTGAAGATTAATTAGTATCAATATCCTAGAAATAAGCCTAGATTTAGATATGTTTTGATTTAGAATGCTGATTGTGTTCCTCGTTTCAATCTTAGGGTCTAGCATTTCCCAAAAGTCTGCTTCTTCCCAGGTTGGATGCCTACAAAAGGTACTTAATAGTCAAGTCATTTCAAAAATAAATTTTTTCATAGAAACAGTAGTTTAATTGGGGTAAAAGTCCATTTTAATCATATCTCATCTTTTCTCATATTTCCTTACTAGCAAAATTAAATAATGGAGACCATGCTCTGACTGATTCTAGTGTATGGGCCATTTGTAACCTCACCAATTTCTTTTGGTGGCAAGTTCCATGTTGGAAAAAGTTTATGTGAAATTTTTTGATCCAAACAACTCTATTATTATTTTTTTTAATATTTATTTATTACTTCAGGTTACTTCTCCATCACAGTGCCCTCTTTCCACCCATTTTAGTCCCACCCTTCTACCCTCTACCTCCATCCCTTCCATCACACTCCTCTGGAGTGGAGTGTCCCTACATAACAGTCCCCTGCCCAAGTTCAGTAGTCATATGAGGGACAAGAGCCTCCTCACACACTGGGGGCCTACAAGGGAGCATCACTAGGGCAAAGTGTCTCATTGAGAGGTAACAAAGTCTATGTTCCTGTTTCCTTTGGTGCATTGGCTGTAGTATACTTATCCTGTATTATATGGCTAAAATCTGATTATAAGTGAAGAGACGCCATGCGCATCATTCTGAGTCTGGGTTAGCTCACTCAGGATGAGCTTCTCTACTTCCATCCAGTTGGCTGCAAATTGCATAATTTCATTGTTTCTGATAGCTGACTAGTATTCCATTGTGTAGATGTACAACAGTATTTTTTTACTTTATTTTTTATTTCTTCAAGTTACATCTCAATCGCATTCCCCTCCCTACTCCCCCCTCCAGTCCCATCCTCCCACTCTCTTCTGCCTCAACCCACCTAACACTTCCTTTTTTTTAAGTTTAAGGTATATTTTCCCCCAACATCTCCCCCTTTCAATCCAACAAATGGCTCTTTCTCTTATATAATAAATACAATACAAAACAACAGAGGTAATTAGGCCACAATAATGAGGGTTATATGGCTTAGCATACATTCCCAATGTCCAGTCCATATGTATTTGGCACCTGACTTTAACATTCTACTATCTAACCATCTCCATGAGTTTAAAGTTCTATATCTAACTCAGTTTTCATACTAACTTGCATCACAATTTTAAAAACATCTTCTTAGATCAAGAACACTCTCTTGATTCCTAAACAACTCAAAATTTAATTACGAGCCTCTAGCTATCTATTCTTCAACCACCTCAGAGACCTGAGAGGGATAAATATATCTGATTTTATAGGAAGTACAGGGCCTGCAGCTTCCAAAACTAAGAAATGACATACCAGTGGCTGCCTGGACAGTTCCCATTTTCTCTCCATACATTACAGCATCGATCTTCAGTTGTTTGGCCCTGTTTCTCTGACTGACATTGATTGATTGAGAGCAGGGGTTATGAAGGACTTACCTACCCTGTCTTGGCAGAGCTAGGCTGTCGACTTACCTGCTTCTAGATTTTGTCCTTTTTGGACAGCATTCTGTCTACTGTTGGAGCAAGGGGTTTTTCCTGGCAAGAGATAGGCTTGCCACTAATTCATTCATCTCCCACTGGAGATTCTTCGATGCTTATCTTCTACTTGGAGTAGAATAGGGGGTGCTGTCAGGAGTTGATATTTCTCAATATAAAGAAAGTCTAAAGTTAAAATAAATCTTTGAATGCCATATTCTGCAGATATCTTGAGGTTTTTGAAGATGCCCTATTTATCTCTTATATTAGGATAAGCAGATGTTGGTTGTCTCTTAGCAACTTGATTTCTGATTAGCTTAGAAAATAACTATAATAGACTGTCATAGTACCTAATACAATGACAGGCTTGCATGACTATTAGTTTGCATTTCTTTTTTTTTTCTTTTTTCTTTTTTTAAATTTTTTTCCTTATTTTTTTATTTCTTCAAGTTACATCTCAATTGCAGTCCCCTCCTTATTCCCCCCTCCAGTCCCACACTCCCACCATCAACCCCCCATCCTCTTCCTTTTTTTTAAGTTTAAGGTATATCTTATTTCCCCCTACAGTTTCCCCTTTCAGTCTAACACATGGCTCTTTCTCTTATAATAATAAATACAGTACAAAACAACAGAGGTAATTAGCCCACAGTTATGAGGGTTATATGGCTTAGCATACATTCCCAATGTCCAGTCCATATGTATTTGGCACATGACATTAACATTCTACTATCTAACCATCTCCATGAGTTTAAAGTTCTATATCTAATTCAACATTTATACTAAGTTGCAACACAATTTTAAAAGCATCTTCTTAGATCTATAACACTCTCTTGACTCCTAAACAACTCAAAAATTTAATTATGAGACTCTAGCTATCTGTTCTTCAACCACCTCAGAGACCTGAGAGGGATAAATATATCTGATTTTATAGGAAGTACAGGGCTTGCAGCTTCTAAAACTAAGAAATGACATACCAGTGGTTGCCTGGACAGTTCCCACTTTCTCTCCATACATTACAGCATTGATCTTCAGTCATTTGGCCCTGTTTCTCTGACAGACATTGATTGTAGAGCAGGGGTTATGAAGGACTTGCCTACCCTGTCTTGGCAGAGCTAGGTTGTCGACTTACCTGCTTCTAGGTTTTGTCCTTTTTGGACAGCATTCTGTCTACAGTTGGAGCAAGGCGCTTTTCCTACCAAGAAGCAGGCTTGCGACTAATTCAATCATCTCCCACTGGAGATTCTTCAATGCTCCTGTTCTACTTGGAGGAGAATAGGGTGTGCTGTCAGGAGTTGATATGTCTCAATATAAAAAAATCTAAAGTTATGAAAACATCTTTGAATGCCATATTCTGCCGATCTCTTGAGGTTTTTTAAGAGGCCCTATCTATCTCTTATACTAGGGTAAGAAGATGTTGCTTGTCTCTTAGCAGCTTTATTTCTGATTAGCTTAGAAAATAACCATAATAGGCTGTCATAGTACCTAACAAAATTGGCTTGCATAACTATTAGTTTGCATTTCTTAATTACCCTAAACAGTTTATGACAATTAGTAGTAAAAGGCCAAAACATCACATTTCATTTTTTTTCTTTACCTCCTAACCCTTCCATCCCATTTCTCTGGGGTGGCGTGTCCATATATAACAGTCTCTCATTTCAGTTGAGAGGTCGTATGAGGGCCAAGAGCCTCCTCATTCATTGGGGGTCTACGAGGCAGTACCACCAGTGAAAAGTGTCTCATTGCCTGGGAGAGAGAACTAAAAAACAAACAAACAAATAAGCAGACAAATACATAAAAAGACTAAAAAATAGGAAAAAATATAAAAAATATAAAAAATAAATAAAAATAAAAAGTCTATGTCCAAGTTCCCTTTGGTGTGTTAGTTGTAGTATCGATACCTTCTACTATATAGCTAAAATCCTACTATCAATGAATAGATGTCATGTGCATCCTTCTGAGTCTGGGTTAGCTCACTCAGTATGAACTTTTCTAGTTCCATCCATTTGGCTGCAAATTGCATAATTTCATTGTTCCTGATATCTGAATAATATACTATTGTGTTGATGTACCACAGTTTTTTAACACATTCTTCGGTTGAGACATCTGGGTTGTTTCCAGTTTCTAGCTATGACAAATAAGGCTGCTATAAACATAGATGAGGAAACTTCCTTATGATTCGGTGAAGAGGCAATTGGGTATATACCCAGAAGTGGTATGGCTGGGTCTTGAGGCAAAGCTATTCCAAGTTTTCTAAGATATCACCAGACTGACCTCCATAGTAGTTGCATAAGCCTGCATTCCCACTAGCAATGGAGTAGGGTATTCCTTTCTCCACACCCTCACCAGCATGAGCTGTCATTTGAGCTTTTGATCTTTGCCATTCTGACAGGTGTGAGATGGAATCTCAGAGTCGTCTTGAGTTGCATTTCTCTGATGATTAAGGATGTTGAGCATTTCTTCAAGTATCTCTCAGCCATTAGGGATTCCTCCTTTGTGAATTACCTATTTAGCTCTGTCCCCCATTTTTTGATGGGATTATTTGGTTTCTTGGCATTTAATTTCTTGAGTTCTTTATAGATTTTGGATATTAGCCCTCTATCAGATGTGGGGTTGGTGAAGATTTTCTCCCAGTCTGTAGGCTGCCGTTGTGTTCGAATGACAGTGTCTTTTGCTTTACAGAAGCTTTTCAGTTTCATGAGGTCCCATTTATTGATTGTTGATCTCAGGTCCTGAGCTGTTGGTGTTCTGTTCAGGAAGTTGTAACCTGTGCCAATGAGTTCGAGGGTTTCTCCCACTTTTTCTTCTAGTAGATTTATTGTGACCGGCCTTATGTTAAGGTCTTTGATCAACTTGGACCTAAGTTTTGAACAAGGTGATAAGTATGGGTCTAATTTCATTCTTTTACAAGTGGACATCCAGTTGGACCAGCACCATTTGTTGAAGATGCTGTCCTTCTTCCATTGTGCCGTTTTGGCTTCTTTGTCAAAAATTAGGTGGCCATAAGTGTGTGGGTCTATTTGTGGATCTTCAATTCGATTCCATTGATCTACTGGTCTGTTTCTATACCAATACCATGCTCTTTTTTCTACTATTGCTCTGTAGTACAGCTTGAAATCTGGGATGGTGATACCTCCTGATGTTTTTTTATTGTACAGTATTGATTTAGCTATTCTGTGCTTCTTGTTGTTCCATATGAAATCAAGAATAGCTCTTTCCAAGTCTATAAAAAATTGTGTTGGTATTTTGATAGGAATTGCATTGAATCTACGTATTGCTTTTGGTAGGATGGCCACTTAAATTATGTCGATCCTACCTATCTGTGAGCATGGGAGATCTTTCCATCTTCTAAAGGCCTCTTCCATTTCTTTCTTCAAGA
This sequence comes from Lophiomys imhausi, assembly GCA_907164525.1. Classification (NCBI taxonomy): domain Eukaryota; kingdom Metazoa; phylum Chordata; class Mammalia; order Rodentia; family Muridae; genus Lophiomys; species Lophiomys imhausi. Next base: position 1,504,340 of record CAJQZJ010033704.1, read on the forward strand.
GCTTGAAGTTATTGTTGTACAGGTCCTTTACTTGCTTGGTTAGAGTTACCCCCAGGTATTTTATGTTGTTTGTGGCTATTGTGAAGGGGGTTGTTTCCCTTTTTTCTTTCTCAGCCCATTTTTTTTTTTTTTTTGTATAAAGAAGGGCTTCTGATTTTTTTGAAATAATTTTGTATTCAGCCACTTTGCTGAAGGTGTTTATCAGCTGTCAGAGTTCTCTGGTGGAATTTTTGGGGTCGCTTATGTATACTATCATATCATCTGCAAATAGGGATAATTTGACTTCTTTGTTTCCAATGTTTATCACTTTGATCTCCTTTAGTTGTCTTATTGCTCTAGCAAGAACTTCAAGTACTATATTGAAGAGATATGGTGAAAGTGGACATCCTTTTCTTGTCCCTGAGTTTAGAGGAAATGCTTCAAGTTTCTCTCCATTTTATTTGATGTTGGCCACTGGCCTGCTCTATGTTGCATTTATTATTTCTAGGTACGGTACTTGTATGCCCATTCTCTCCAGAACTTTTAGCATGAAGGGGTGTTGGATTTTGTCAAATGCTTTTTCTGCATCTAGCGAGGATATCATCTGGTTTTTTTCTTTCATCTTGTTTATGTGGTGAATAACATTTATAGACTTACTTATATTGAACCATCCCTGCATTCCTGGGATGAAGCCTACTTGATCATGGTGTATGATACTTTTTATGTGTTCTTGAATTTGGTTTGCTAGTATTTTATTAAGTGTTTTTGCATCTATGTTCATGAAGGAGATTGGTCTGTAGTTCTCTTTCTTTGTTGGGTCTTTGTGTGGTTTAGGAATCAGGGTAACTGTGGCCTCATAGAATGAATTTGGCAATGTTCTTTCTGATTCTATTTGGTGAAAGAGTTTGAAGAGTATTCATGTTAGCTCTTCTTTGAAGGTCCAGTAGAATTCCGTGCTAAAGCCCTCTGGTCCTGGGCTTTATTTGGTTGGGAGAATTTTAATGACTGTTTCTATTTCCTTAGGGGTTATAGGCATGTTTAGTCTGTTAATCTGATCTTGATTTAGCTTCGGTAGGTGGAATCTATCAATAAAATTGTCAATTTCACTTAAGTTTTCAAATTTGGTGGAGTATAGATTTTTAAAGTAGGATCCAAATATTCTCTGGATTTCATCAATGTTTGTTGTTATTTCTCCCTTTTCATTTCTGATTTTGTTGATTTGTGTTTTTTCCTTCTGCCTTAGTTAATTTGGCTAAGGGTCTGTCTATTTTGTCGATTTTCTCAAAGAACCAACTCTTGGTTTCATTGACTCTTTATATAGTTCTTTTTGTTTCTAAGTTTTTTTATTTCAGCCCTAAGTTTGATGATCTCCTGCCTTCTGCTCCTCTTGGGAGTTTTGCTTCTTTTTTTCCCCATAGTTCCTGTTCTCTTCCCTTGATTCTCCATTTCTATTTTTAACTCTGACTATGTTTTCTTTATTGTTTCCATTTCCATTTTCATTTTCATTTCTTGAGTGATGTTATTTGTTTTGTACATTTCCTGCTCCAGTTTGCTTGTCTTTGCCTGGAAGTCTTCCATTGCCCTCTCTTTTTCCTGTTCAAGTTTAGTCACCTTGTTTTGGAGTTCTCTAATCATACTATCCATCACTTTCGTTTGTGCAATTGTGGCTTCTTTGAATTCCTTCATAGAATTAAGTTCTTCTTGAAGGGACTCTATCACTTTCCATAATGTAGAATTTTTATCGTTTTTATGTGTTTCAGCTCTGGTGAGGTGGTTCGGGCTGGATGGAATAGCATTGTTTCTTTTGTTGGAGTCATTTCACTCTTTTTTTTTTTTTTGGTCTGGGGCCTCTGGCCATGTGGAATTTTTTAGCTGTCTTCTGGACTTGGGTCCAAACGGGGCGCTTTGGTGTAGGAGTCGAGTTGCCTTACTCCACCCCTATAACGTGAGTCATTCAGGCCCGCCTCTTAGGTAGAGACCTAACTAATCCAGAGGGTGGAGCTGTATACAAGTAAGCTCTGGTTCCCCACCGAAAGGGCCAGTACTAGTACAAAAGTCCGATATACAACAGTTTCAAATACCTTGCAGTTTGCCCGGGGTTGGGTCCTGTGGTGGGTAAATCTGCCCTTCACCCCCAATAGCCTTGCTGCTCCCACGGCCGGGAAACTGGCCAGTGACATCACAGCAGTCAGTGGGTCCCAATCTGTAGTGTAAAGGCACTTTGAAGCTGAGCTTTTCTCACTTCCAAGGGTCACAACCTTTCGCCAGATAGCTGGATCATCTGTGTGAGACCTGGGTATGCCCAGAAGGGTGGGGATTATCTCTGCGTAGGATCTGAATCTGCCCGCTGGGTATTAGATCAGAACTTTCCCGGCATCTCTCCTGGTGGGGCATGGGGGATCCCCATTCCCGGGTCCAGCGGCTTCCTTGCATGTCTGAGAGTGGGAAGGAGCGTCCTGCCCAGGGACCCTCAGTGGTCCCTGGGTAGTTGGGAGAGATCTAGAGGGGGTCAAGCCATTTGTACAGCATCCTGCAATATTCTCTGCCCTGTGACTGTTAACCCCGAAATCAAAATACATCCATGCAGGTCGCCGCCATCCCGGATCCCCCTAGTTTGCATTTCTTAATTATCCTAAACAGTTTATGACAATTAGTAGCAAAAGGCAAAAACTTTACATTTCATTTTTTTTCTTTACCCCCTAACCCTTCCATCCCATTTCTCTGGAGTGGAGTGTCCCTATATAACAGTCCCTCACCCCAGTTCAGAGGTCATATGATGGCCAAGAGCCTCCTCATTCACTGGGGATCCACGAGGCAGTACCACCAGTGAAAAATGTCTCATTGCCTTGGAGAGAGAACTAAAAAAAAAATAAGCGACAAACAGATAAAAGCGAATAAAAAAATAAAAATAAAAATAAAAAGTCTATGTCCATGATCCCTAAGGTGTGTTTGTTGTAGTATCGATATCCTCTACTATATAGCTAAAAGCCTACTATAAGTGAATAGATGCCATATGCATCCTTCTGAGTCTGGGTTAGCTCACTCAGGATGAGCTTCTCTAGTTCCATCCATTTGGCTGCAAATTGCATGATTTCATTGTTCCTGATAGCTGAATAATATTCCATTGTGTAGATGTACCTCAGTTTTTTAATCCATTCTTCGGTTGAGGGACATCTGGGTTGTTTCCAGTCTAGCTATTACAAATAAGGCTGCTGTATATATAGATGAGGAAACTTCCTTATGATTCCATGAGGAGTCATTTGGGTGTATACCCAGAAGTGGTATGGCTGGGTGCTGAGGCAAAGCTATTCCACGTTTTCTAAGATATCACCATACTGAACTCCATAGTGGTTGCACAAGCCTGCACTCCAAGCAGAAATGGAGGAGGGTTCCCCTTTCTCCACACCCTTGCCAGCATGTGTTGTCATTTGAAATTTTGATCTTAGCCATTCTGACTGTGTGAGATGGAATCTCAGAGTCGTCTTGAGTTGCAATTCTCTGATGATTAAGGATGTTAAGCATTTCTTCAAGTGTCTCTTAGCCATTAGGGATTCCTCCTTTGTAAATTCTCTGTTTAGCTCCGTCCCCCATTTTTTGATTGGATTATTTGGTTTCTTGGCATTTAATTTCTTGAGTTCTTTGTAGATTTTGGATATTAGCCCTCTGTCAGATGTGGGGTTGGTGAAGATTTTCTCCCAGTCTGTAGGCTGCCGTTTTGTTCGAATGACAGTGTCTTTTGCCGTATAGAACTTTTCATTTTCATGAGGCCCCATTTATTGATTGTTGATCTCAGGTCCTGAGATGTTGATGTTCTCTTCAGGAAGTTGTCACCTGTGCCAATTAGTTCGAGGGTTTTTCCCACTTTTTCTTCTAGTATATTTAGTGTGACCAGCTTTATGTAAAGGTCTTTAATCTACTTGGACTTAAGTTTTGTACAAGGAGATAAGCAAGGGTCTAATTTTATTCTTTTACAAGTGGACATCCATTTGGACCAGAATCATTTGTTGAAGATGCTGTCTTTCTTTCATTGTGCCGTTTGGGCATCTTTGTCAAAAATTAGGTGGCCATAAGTGTGTGGGTCTATTTGTGGATCTTCAATTCGATTCCATTGATCTACTTGTCTGTTTCTATACCAATACCATGCTGTTTTTTCTACTATTGCTCTGTAGTATAGCTTGAAATCTGGGATGGTGATACCTCCAGATGTTTTTTTATTGTACAGGATTGATTTATCTACTCTGAGCTTTTTGTTGTTCCATATGAAATTGAGAATAACTCCTCCAAGGCTATAAAGAATTGTGTTGGTATTTTGATAGGAATTGCATTGAATCTATTTATTGCTTTTGGTAGGATAGCCAGTTTTATTATGTTGATCCTACCTATCCATGAGCATGGAAGATCTTTCCATCTATTAAAGGCCTCTTCCATTTGTTTCTTAAAGGGCTTGAAGTTCTGTTGTACGGGTCCTTTACTTGCTTGGTTAAAGTTACCCCCAGGTATTTTATATTGTTTGTAGCTATTGTGAAGGGCGTTGTTTCCCTTATTTCTTTCTCAGCCCCCCTTTTTTTGTATAAAGAAGGGCTTCTGATTTTTTTGAATTAATTTTGTACCCAGCCACCTTGGTAAAGGTGTTTATCAGCTGTAAGAGTTCCATGGTGGAATTTTTGGGGTCACCTATGTATACTATTATATCAACTGCCAATAAGGGTAATTTGACTTTTTTGTTTCCAATATTTATCCCCTTGATCTCCTTTAGTTGTCTTATTGCTCTAGCAAGAACTTCAAGTACTATATTGAAGAGATATGGTGAAAGTGGTAATTATTATTTTGACCCTGAATTTACAGGAAATGCTTCAAGTTTCTCTCCATTTTGTTTGATATTGGCCTCTGGTTTGCTGTATATTGCCTTTATTATTTGTAGGTACAGTCCTTGTATGCCCGTTCTCTCCAGGACTTTTAGCATGAAGGGGTGTTGGATTTTGTCAAATGCTTTTTCTGCATCTAGCGAAGTTATCATGTTTTTTTTTTCTTTCATCTTGTTTATGTGGTGAATTACATTGATAGACTTTCGTATGTTGAACCATCCCTGCATTCCTGGGATGAAGCCTACTTGATCATGGTGTATGATACTTTTGATGTGTTCTTGAATTCGGTTTGCTAGTATTTTATTAAGTGTTTTTGCATCTATGTTCATGAAGGAGATTGGTCTGTAGTTCTCTTTCTTTGTTGGGTCTTTGTGTGGTTTAGGAATCAGGGTAACTGTGGCCTCATAGAATGAGTTTGGCAATGTTCTTTCTGATTCTATTTGGTGAAAGAGTTTGAAGAGTATTCATGTTAGCTCTTCTTTGAAGGTCCGGTAGAATTCCGTGCTAAAGCCATCTGGTCCTGGGCTTTATTTGGTTGGGAGATTTTTAATGACTGTTTCTATTTCCTTAGGGGTTATAGGCATGTTTAGTCTGTTAATCTGATCTTGATTTAGCTTCGGTAGGTGGAATCTATCAATAAAATTGTCAATTTCACTTAAGTTTTCAAATTTGGTGGAGTATAGATTTTTAAAGTAGGATCCAAATATTCTCTGGATTTCATCAATGTTTGTTGTTATTTCTCCCTTTTTATTTCTGATTTTGTTGATTTGTGTTTTCTCCCTCTGTCTTTTACTTAATTTGGCCAAGGGTCTGTCTATTTTGTTGATTTTCTCAAAGAACCAACTCTTGGTTTCATTGATTCTTTGTACAGTTCTTTTTGTTTCTAAGTTGTTTATTTCAGCCCTAAGTTTGATGATCTCCTGCCTTCTGCTCCTCTTGGGGGTGTTTGCTTCTTTTTTTTTTCCAATTCATCCAGTTTAGCTGTTAATTCGCTAATATGAGCTGTCACAATTTCCTTTTTGAAGGCACTTAGGGCTATGAACTTTCCTCATAGCACAGCTTTCTTTGTGTCCCATAATTTGTTTATGTTGTGTCTTCATTTTCATTGGATTTTAAGAAGTCTTTGATTTCCTTCTTTATTTCTTCCCTGACCCAGTGATCATCTAGTAAAGAGCTGTTCAATTTCCATGTGTGTGTACGCTTTCTGTTGATTCTTTTGCTGTTGAAACCAGTTTTATTCCATGGTGGTCTGATAAGATACAAGGGGTTATTTCAATTTTCTTGTATCTGTTAAGGCTATCTTCATCTCCAACTATGTGGTTGATTTTGGAGAAGGTTCTTTGAGGTGCTGAGAAGAAGGTGTATTCTTTTGTGTTTGGATGAAACGTTCTGTAGATATATGTTAGGTCCATTTGGTTCATGATCTCTGTTAGACTCATTATTTCTCTGTTTGTCTTCTGTCTTGATGATCTGTCCATAATTGTGATTGGGTTGTTGAAGTCTCCCACTACTAAAGTGTTTGGATTGATATGCACTTTACGTTTTATATATTTGGTTGTGAGCCTAGCCTTTAACGGCTGAGCCATCTCTCCAGCCCAGCACTTTACGTTTTAGAAGCGTTACTTTTATAAATGTAGGTTCCTTTATATTTGAGGCATAGATGTTCAATATTGAGATGTCATCTTGATGAATATTTCCTATAATGAGTATGTAATGACCTTCTCTGTCTGTTTTTTATTAACTTCTTTTGGAAGTTTTTTTTTTTTTTTTTGATGTTATGATGGCTACTCCATCTTGTTTCCTGGGTCCATTTGCTTGGTAAACCTTTTCCCAGCCCTTTACTCTGAGATAGTGTCTATTTTCAATAGTGAGATGTGTTTCTTGTATACAGCAAAAAGATGGGTCTTGTTTACGGATTCAGTCTGTAAGTCTGTGTCTTTTTATTGGCAAGTTAAATCCATTGATGTTGATGGATATTAGTGACCTGGGGTTGTTATTTCCCATCATTTTGGTATAGATGGTCGTCTTGTGCTTCTTTTTGTTTAGTTGCTGTGGAGATTTCTATTTCCTCTGGTTTCTTGGGTGTAGTTTTCTTCTCTGTGTTGGAATTTTCCTTCTAGGATCTTTTATAGGGCTGGGTTTGTGGGCAGATATTGTTTGAATTTGATTTTGTCATGGAATATCTTGTTTTCTCCATCTATGTTGATAGAGGGTTTTGCTGGGTATAGTCGTCTGGCTGGGCACCTATATTCTCTCAGGGCTTGTAGGACATCTGTCCAGGCCCTTCTAGCTTTTAATGTTCTGAGAAGAAATCAGGTGTAATTATTATGGGTCTGCCATTGTATGTGACTTGGCCTTTTTCGCTTACAGCTTTTAATATCCTTTCTTTTTTCTCTACATTTGGTTTTCAATTTTTATGTGGCAAGAGGTGTTACTTTTCTGATCTAATCTGTTTGATGTTCTGTAAGCCTCTTGTTATTTTATTTGCATCTCTTTCTTTAGGTTTGGGAAGTTTTCTTCTATGATTTTGTTGAAGATATTTCCTGGACCTTGGAGTCGGGTGTCTTCTCTTTCCTCTATGCCTATAATTCTTAGGTTCTGTTTTTTCATTGAGTCCTTGATTTCTTGGATGTTGTGTGTGAGAGATTTTTAGCTTTCTCATTTTCTTTTGATGTTGTACTGATTTCTTCCATTGAATCTTCCATGCCTGAGATCCTGTCTTCCATTTCTTGAATCCTGTTTTTGGTACTCATATCCATAGTTCCTGTTCTCTACCCTTGACTCTCCATATCCACTTTTAACTCTGACTATGTTTTCTTTATTGTTTCCATTTCCTTTTTCATGTTTTGAATTGTTTTATTCATTTTGTACATTTCCTGCTTTAATTTGCTTGTCTTTGCCTGGAAGTCTTCCATTGCCCTCTCTTTTTCCTGTTCAAGTTTAGTCACCTTGTTTTGGAGTTCTCTAATGGTACTATCCATCGCTTTCATTTGTGCAATTGTGGCTTCTTTGAATTCCTTCATAGATTTAAGTTCTTCTTGAAGGGACTCTGTCACTTTCCATAATGTAGAATTGTCATCGTTTTCATGTGTTTCAGCTGTGGTGAGGATGTCCAGGCTGGATGAAATAGCCTTGCTTTCTTTTGTTGGAGTCATTCCGCCCTGATTTTTTTTTTTTTTTTTTTGTCTGGGGCCTTTGGCCATTTGGAATTTTTTAGCTCTTGTTGTCTTCTGGGCTTGGGTCCAAAGTGGGTGCTTTGGTGTAGCAGTCGAATTGCCTGACTCCACCCCTGTAAGGTGAGTCATTCAGCCCCGCCTCCTAGGTGGAGACCTATCTAATCCCGGGGGTGGAACTGTATGCACGTAAGCTCTGGTTCCCCGCCAAAAGGGCCAGTACTAGCAAAAAAGTCCGAAAAATAATTGTAAATACCTCACAGTTTGCCCAGGATTGGATCCTCTGTTGGGTAAATCTGTCTTCACCCCCTCTACCCTTGCCACTCCCACGGCCCCACATATGTGTGTATGGGGCCAGGTCTGGAAACCTGCAAGTGACATCACGGTCAACCAAGTTCCTGTATACCACAGTGGGTTGTAATCTGCAGCCGGACGGGTACTCTGCACCTGAGCCGCGTGCACTTCCATGGGTCCGCAATCCTTCGCCAGATAGCCTGATTGCCTGTGCAGGGCCTGGGGTGGCCCAGCAGGCTGGATAGTATCCCTGTGTGGGGTCTGAATATGTTCGCTGGGTATTACAGTGTATCTTACCCGGCATGTCTCTCCTGGTGTGTGTGTGTGGGTGGGGTCCTGATTCCCGGATCTGCGGCTTCTGTGTGTGTGTGAGAGTGAAAGGGAGTGTCCTGCCCAGGGACTTTTAATGGTCCCTGGGTAGTTGGGTGAGACCCAGGGGGGTCAAGTCACTCAGATTTGTTTGTACAGCATCTTATAACACTTGCCATTTTGCGACTGTTTTCCCCGAGATTAAAATGTGTCTGCAAGGGCCGCAGCCATCTTGGATCCCCCCACAGTTTTTTTTTTATCCCTTCCTTGGTTGAGGGACATCTGGGTTGTTTCCAGTTTCTAGCTATTACAAATAAGGCTGCTATGAACATAGATGAGGAAACTTCCTTGTGATTTGGTGAAGAATCATTTGGATGTATATCCAGAAGTGGTATGGCTGGGTCTTGAGGTAGAGCTATTCCAAGTTTTCTAAGATATTGCCAGACTGATTTCCATAGTGGTTGTACAAGCTTGCACTCCCACCAGAAATGGAAAAGTGTTCCCCTTTCTCCACACCCTCGCCAGCATGTGCTGTCATATAAGCTTTTGATCTTAGCCATTCTGTCAGGTGTGAGATGGAATCTCAAAGTCATCTTGAGTTGCATTTCTCTGATGATTAAGGATGCTGAGCATTTCTTCAAGTGTCTCTCAGCCATTAGGGGTTCTTCCTTTGTGAATTCTCTTTTTAGCCCTGTCCCCCATTTTTTGATTGGATTATTTGGTTTCTTGGCATTTAATTTCTTGAGTTTATAGATTTTGGATATTAGCCCCCTGTCAGATGTGGAGTTGGTGAAGATCTTTCCCAATCTGTAGGTTGCTGTTTTGTTCGAATGACATTGTCTTTCGCCTTACAGGAGCTTTTCAGTTTTGTGAGGTCCCATTTATTGATTGTGGTCTTAGAGTCTGAGCTGTTGGAGTTCTTTTCAGTTCATCAATCACATGATGGTTAAGAGCTTCCTCCTATACAGAGGGCATAATGGCAAATTCACTAGGGTGGAGTGTCCCATTAACAGATAACAAAGTCCATGTTCCTGTCCTTTTGGGTCTATTGATTATTATCCTGTACTATATGGCTAAAATCTTTTGGATCTATGCCCAGGAATGGTGTGTCTGGGTCTTGAGGTAGAGGTATTCCAAGTTTTCTAGTATATTGTCACACTGATTTCCATAGTAGTTGTACAAGTGCACTCCCCACCTCCCAACTCCTTGCCTCTCCCTCAGATCCACTGTTTCACTATTTCCCTTCAGAAAATAGCAAGCATCATAGTGATATAAATTGAACATGGCATAACCTTTTTCAATAAGAGTAGGTAGACGCCAATATGTTGAGCCTGGATGAAACAACCAAGTCTTAAAATAAGTATTCACTTTAATGGCTTAAGGTTATAAGGTTTAACATATAGGATTTCATATATGAATGAAACTTCCGTGAATGTTGGAGTATGTAAGATAAGTGTTGTATTTTGTCAGTAAGAAAGCTGAGAATTTGAGAAATGTGATGCTTTAAAATGATATAAAATATTTGAGGGGAAAGAAGGACCTAGATTCAGGAGTTGAATATGTTTCTTATGAATCAGCATTAGGGGGCTGGAGAGATGGCTCAGAGGTTAAGAGCACTGACTGTTTATCCAGAGGTCCTGAGTTCGGTTCCCAGCAACCACATAATGGCGCATAACCATCTATAGTGAGATCTGGCGCCCTCTTCTGGTCTGCAGGCATACAAGTAGATGGAACACTGTATACATAATAAATAAATAAATAAAAACAGAAGGAAAAACTGGTAAGTTAAAAAAAGAAGAATCAGCATCAAATAGAGGCAAAAAGGATTTAATTGCAAATTAATGCATAGTTCAATTTTAGGAACAGTTCTATATTTTAAGATAGATTATTTCACTTTTGTGTATTTGTATTTTGAAAAATTGACTGAGATGAAAATACATATAGAATGTGATAAAACTCACCACTTACTAATCAATGTGATCTCTATCTTATTCTTTGCTTATATTTTTGGGGATAGAATCACCCTGGTGAATAAGTTACCAAGTCTCTATAGTAAACCTATTGACATATACAAATACTTCACATTTTTTGGATCATTCACCTAGAACAGTTTTTAAAATACCTTTAAATTTTCAATGAACTTGTAGCAGGCACATGAAGTCCTCTACTTCTACATGGGTTAAAGTTTTCACTTTAGTGTTTATGCAATATAGACATATATTATATTTCTATTAAAGAAAAAAACTTTCACCATATAACAGTCAGTCCAAAATCATGAAACCATTCCATGGAATGTTGGATAAATAAGTTCTTAGGATCTCTCTTAGCTAGTGATCAAATGTTCCTTCTAACACTAGTAAGGCAGGGAAAAAAGAATGCAATCACTTACATGAAAAAAGCCCCAAATCTAACAATTTCTATGTGATCTTTCATGAGTCACTTACATCTTTCACATTCATAAAATAAACATAGTAAAATCACATCTCCAGTCCAATTCCCACATTGTGTCTATAAATGACAAACTACAGTGTCCTATAGCATATCTCATGGAGACGTTATTATTTGAAGGCCATTAAATATGTTTTTTTCTTTCACTATTTACCTTAATTATGTTTGAAAATATAGCATATCTTCAAGTAAGAGTGACTGCCATTCAAAGGAATAAATGACATTCAATGGGAATAACATGCAGCATGTTCTTTCTACAGTAAGAGGCTGTGCTGTTTGTTTTGGGGTAGATATTTGGATAATATTTTGTAGACTTGGAAATCTCTGGAGAAATTCTCTCTGAGAATACTTGACATTCTTCATCCTACCTTCCCAGGGAAGAAACCTTTATCAGTGTATAGGGATTAAAGCTGGTTTCAACTTTTTATAAATTTATAACTTTCAAGTATTCACTTATTAATGTTAAAAAACATGAATTGTGCATATTATTATGGTGTGGTATCATGATATGTTTCTGTATACACATGCATTTCTTAAGGTTAAAACTCATGATAAACATGTTTCTCTCCTGAAATAGTTATCATTTCTTCATTGTAAGGACTTTAAAAATCCTTATTTCTAGCTTTAAAAATATAATACTGTTTTATCTATACTCTCCTTACTGTTCAACATCCTACTGCTTTTGTCAAGTTATAAGTTAATAGCAATTTCCATTTTAGGTTTCCAAGTAGGTTAATAACATATACAAGCTTTATTAAATTTAGTTAAGTTAATTAATTAAGTTTTTAGGGGTGGAGGGATGGATCAGACTGTAAAGTGCTTGCTTCACAAGTGTTAGGACTTGAGTTTGGATCTTCCGCCTCTACTTAAAATGTGATGGACACATGAATGGACACAATGACCCACAGCTGGACAATGTGCAGAGAGTGTGACACTTTGGAGCACTAAGTCCTGAATGAGATGTCTTCATTAAACTTCTCTGCCTCAGGGCTCAGGAGTTTATGTGGAGAAAGAGGCAAAAAGATGATAAGATCCAGAGGTGACAGATGACTCCAGAGAAACTGTGTATTTCATAAACAACAGGACCAATACACATATGAGCTCACAATGACTGTGTTTGCACAGGTTCAAGCCAGAATTCTAGCTTTAAGCACTGAAAGAAAAAAATTGATCAGGGGGTCTAATTCTTAAAAAAGAAGCTGTTTGTAATTGATATCCACTGGCAAAGGAAAAATAGTTTTCTTCAATGGATTCTCATTGAGTATATCAATTATATTTCAGGGCAGGCCCCATGCTTAAGAGTAGTTGGCCAACACAAAATAAACTCTGACATTACTTTTTGTGTGAGGATTTTTTATTTACTTTGGACATATTTTTGTGTTGGTTTTTGTTTTGTTTTTCATATTTTGAGAGAGAGTGAGGGAGAGAGGGGGGAGAGATTTCATAAGTAGGGAGGTGAGGGCCAGTAGAATTGGGGAGAAGTAGGGGAGGAAAAAATTAAAATACATTGTAGGATAAAAACATTTTTAAAAATTAATTAAAGGATTAAGTGGTTGCCCCAAAGTATTCCTGACCTCAGAAAAATTGAAATAATATATATTCCAATTTAAAAAAATGTGACTTAAAAATTTTAGAATATTTGTTTATTTATTAACTTATAAAATTGTTGTTATTGTTAACAAAATTCTTGGTGTTTGATAATTACAACTAAATGCTATATTTTGACATTATTGCTTTAATATAACAAATTATGTTCATCTTCATATATTTTCTCTATTTTAATTATCCAATAAGCATAATGGTTTTATACAATGCTTCACCAAGATGGAAGTTTATCATACAGATCAAGTACATCTATAAAGAAATTTACTTAAAAATCTTAAAATTTGTTATTGAGAATTCCACAAATAGAGAGTATTAGTTCATTCAGTATACCCCAACTCCCTCTTCTCCAATACTTCCTTTATTACCCTACACCTTTTCTCTAAATTTCATGAGTCCTTTCTCTTAAACCAGTTGAGTCTGTTTAGTACTTACTGGTATATGTGAGAGGGTAGGACTGTGTACTTAAACATGGACAATTTTTCAAGGTCTACATTCCTGAAGAAAAATTACTGTACCTCCTTGAGTAGTCGTATTCCCAAAAGCTAATCTAGGGGTGGAATTTTAGGATCACCTCCTCTATCCATGCTGGGATTTGGCTGACTTGATCTTGTCTATGTAGTCACATTGCTATGAGTTTATATGTATATCAACCCTGTTATATCCAGTGAATACTATTTTACTGTAGACTTCCACTGCTTCTGGCTCTTATAATCTTTCTAGAACCTTTGTTTGATGAACCTTGAGGTTTGTGGTTGAGTATGAATATGGTATAGATGCTAAGCATCTAGAGCTTAACATTCATCAGTCTCTTGGTTTCTGAATGTTGATCAGTTTTGTCTGACTTAATCATTATCACCTACAAAAAGAAGATCTGATGAGAGTTGAAGGATGGACCAATAAGTGGTTATAAAAGTAAGAACTCAGTGAGAAGATTAATGCTATGTCCATTTAGCAGAATAGAACTGGGGTTCTCCTAAGGCTTATGACCTAGTTAGTCATGTTCTCTTGGCTAGTTAATGGTAACAGGAACAGACCTTGTGAAGTGGGCTTTAAATCACAGAGAAAGAGATTTGATACCTTAATGAAAGTCATCTATTATTGTCTCAATGGATCTGTCTTTTAAGTACAGTTATTGTAACTCGGGATAATAACTCGACAAGATTGTTGAATATTTTTCTACCCTAGTATCATAAATAGAACCTTCCAGCACCATGAAAGCTAGCTAGTAAAGATGAAGCTTTTAAGTTGATACCAGCTTGATTTCTCTATGTCAGATGATTTGAGTATGAAGTGTCTTCAGTAATATGTTCTTAGTGGCAAGTTGTGAAGTGTAACCAAGAGTAATTGTTAGCCTATGATCTCTGTAAGAGGGATTATCTCTTTGTTACAGAACAACTGTATTCAAACACTTTATATATGTATATGATGCATATGTTTATGTATACGTGTGTGTGTGTGTGTGTGTGTGTGTGTGTGTGTGTGTGTGTGTGTGTGTGTGTGT
>CAJQZJ010033704.1:1518523-1569325 GCA_907164525.1 Lophiomys imhausi
TGTGTGTGTGTGTGTGTGTGTGTGTGTGTGTGTGTGTGTGTGTGTGTAATTTTAGGATCACCTCCTCTATCCATGCTGGGATTTGGCTGACTTGATCTTGTCTATGTAGTCACATTGCTATGATTTTATATGTATGTCAACCCTGTTATATCCAGTGAATACTATTTTACTATAGACTTCCACTGCTTCTGGCTCTTATAATCTTTCTAGAACCTTTGTTTGATGAACCTTGAGGTTTGTGGTTGAGTGTGAATATGGTATAGATGCTAAGCATCTAGAGCACTTTTACAAGGCTTTTTTTTTTTTTTTTTTTTTTTTGGTTTTTTGAGACAGGGTTTCTCTCTGTAACAGTCCTGGCTGTCCTGCACTTGCTTTGTAGACTAGCCTGGACTCGAACTCACAGAGTCTGCCTGCCTCTGCCTCTGAGTTTTGGGATTAAAGGCATGTGCCACCATGTCTGACTTGGCTTTTAAACAAATATTATAGTAGTGTTATCCATATGATAGTTTCAAAAATCTTTAGCGTTAGTTGTTTCTCCCCACACATGTTGATTTTTTACCCTGCTCTTCCATCTCTCATTCCATTTAACTCTTCTGTTCTAATACTTTTTACCTCTTAAATTTATGTATGTTCTATTCTCTTTCTGCAATATCATTCCCACCACCATCATAGTCCCTTACTAGTTTTCTAGGCCCTCCAATTTAAGCATGCATATCAAATATACAAATATGGAGTCCATATATTAAAGATAACACTCAATGTTTGTATTTCTGGATCTGAGTTACCTGGACTATAATGATCATTTCCAGTAATATCTTTTACAGGTGAAATTAATGATTTTATTTTTCTTTCAGCTGAACAACACTCAATTATATCTGTGATGTGCAGTTTCATTATCTATTCATCAATTTATGGACATCTAAACTTTTTCAATTTCTTTTTTTTTCTTTTTTTTAAATACTTTATTTTTTTTTTTCTTCAAGTTACATCTCAGTAGCAAACCCCTCCCTATTCCCCATTCCTATCCTGCCCTTCCACCCTCTTCCCCCCAGAAGTTTCCCCTTTCAGTCCAACAGATGGTTCCTTCTCTTATAACAGTAAGTATTATACAAAACAATAGATATAAATATGCCACATTTATGAGAGTTAAATTTCTTAAAACATTGAACAGAGTAGCATCAACATGGATAAACAAGTACCTTTGTAGTAGAATACAGAATCCTTTGGGAAAATGTCAAGGTAGGTAGCACTAGTTCACATGGTAGATTTGGCTCTATCTTTTGGAGGAATTTTTATACAGGTTTTCATAGTAACTAGAAGAATTTGTTCTCCCACCAACAGTGCAAATGTGTTTCCACCAGTATTGGTTATCTTTTGCTTTTGTTTTTGATCTTAGTCTTTCTGACAGGAGGAAGATGAAATCTCAAAGCAGTATTAATTTGAGTTTTCTTCATGGCTAAGAATTTGAACATTTGAAGAATATTTCATAGAAAATTGTGTTTCTTCTTACAAGAATTCTCTGTTTAGTTACATACTGCATATTTTGTTGGGTTATTTATTTTCCTAGTGTTTATTATTAAATTATTATCATAATTATAGTTATTATTTTGCTTTTTAAAAAGTGTTTCTCTGTGTAGATGTGGCTGTCTCAGAATTCACTCTATGGACCTGGCTGGCCTCAACCTTAGAGATCTACCTGACTCTGCCTCCCAAATGTTGGAATAAAGGTGTATACCACCACTGTTTGGCCTTGCTGTTTATTTTTATGACTTTATACATTTGTATGTTCTAGTTACTAATCATGGGCATTTTTATAGCTGGTAAAATTTTCCCCATGGGTTTCTCATTAAAGAGAGATGCATGTGTAGTACATACATTCATATATGTGTCTACATGACTATGAGATAGTGGATGTGACCATGTTTATTTATATCTATTATTTTGCTTTAAAGAGTGATTATTTCAAATTTATTGGTTCCAGGGCTCTAATTTTAGAGTATTTTAATCTTTAAATTTGTCAAATAGCTGGAAAGTTATATTAGATATTAGAACTACGTGGATGGGACAGTCAATATTTACCATATATTTAGAGAGTTAATGAAACTTTCTTACTGTAGATTTGTTGTGAAGCTAAAATGTGAATGTTATAGAAGATTTTGCATTTACTAAAGCTTTTTTTGAATGCACCCTTGACCTCTTTGTTCCTGAGGCTGTAGACCAGAGGGTTCAACATGGGGATGATCATGGTGTAAAACACAGATGCCATCTTGTCAGTGCCCATGGTGTGACTGGAGTTGGGCTGTAAGTACATGAAGATGACTGTCCCATAGAAGATGGAGACTGCAGTAAGGTGGGAAGCACAGGTCGAAAAGGCCTTTTGGTATGCTTCAGATGAAGGCATCCTTAGAATGGTGATGAAGATAAACAAGTAGGAGATCATGATGACCACAGTAGAGAAGAGAGCATTAAAACCCACCACAACAAAAATCACCATCTCACTGACTGAGATGTCTGAGCATGAGAGGGCCAGGAGAGGAGGAGCATCACAGAAGAAGTGGTCTATCATATTGGACTTGCAGAAGGAGAGCCTGAAAATGTTCCCAGTGTGGATGGAGGAATTCAGGAAGCCACAGACATATGAGGCTATGGTCAGACAAGCACATGTGTTTGTGGTCATGGTATTGGTGTAATGCAGGGGCTTACACACTGCTGCATAGCGGTCATAAGCCATGGCAGCCAGAAGAAAACTTTCTGTAGTTATAAAGCCAGCAAAGAAAAAGAACTGGGCGCCACAAGCATTGCGGGATATGATTTTGTCTCTTGAAAGGAGACCTGCTATTACTTTGGGAGAGACAGCTGAAGAATAACCAAAGTCCACCAGAGATAGGTGACTGAGAAAAAGGTACATAGGAGTGTGGAGGTGTGAGTCCAGCAGAATTAATGCTGTCATCCCCAGATTTCCAAGTACAGTAGTGAGATAGATGAGAAGGAACACAATGAAGAGTGGTACCTGGAGCGCAGGGTCATCAGTTAATCCTTCAAGAATGAACTCAGTCACCTCTGTACTGTTCTCCATTGGGAGTTATGTGGCAAATAAGAGCACATTCCCTGTTGTAAAGAGAAAGGAAATTAGAATGAGAATGGGGAGGAAACAGCTGGTTCATTCTTCTTGTCCTCCGCATTTCCTCTTACACTGTGGGAATATTCCCAGCCAGCATTCTGATCTAAGCAGGATATGACAGCAAAATTTATGCTTAAATTAATGTTAGGTCATACTACGTTGAAGCCAGGAAAAAAAAAAGCCTTATATAAGACCATCAAATGAATTGCTCTCTAGAAAATCTCAAAGTCTGTATTTGAACTTTCAAAGCAAGCATAAATTATTTTTTCACTAAACTAGAATAACATAAGGTATTAATTTAGTCTGCCTGATATCATGCAATACAATAGAGTACAAACCTTTCATAGATTTTGTGAGTTTTTGTTGTATTTTATACAGTTTTCAGGGGTTGTTTTGGTGTATGTTTAATAAAACTGTGGACTATGAATATTCTAGTCAAAATTTTTTCACTGTAGATAGAGTCTAAACACCATGAGCTTATTTCTCAGTGATATTATGTAAATTGAACATCAGTGGTGTGTCATGAGGTTCTGTCTCCTCTTTTGTATATGGATTCTGATATTCTGTGAATTCTTGTGGTGGATGGTGTTATCTGTTAGAGATCTCCTTCTTAAGGAAGTTAACTCTAGTCACTGAGAAGCCATCTATGACTGCATAAATAACTCCTAATGACTCTGCATTGGAATATCATGAATATGTAAGTTAGGATTTCTACATAAGAGCTTTGGTAGCAAATAAGAGTTCATATCCTGTATCCTCTCAGAATTATTGCAAAATTAGTTAATTTACTCTAATTTAATTCTAGCTATTTCAAGTTATATAAAGAATAGTCTATAATAAGGAAAGATATTTAAGGGAATGCATTTAGCTTTAATTGGTCTCATGGTAGAGTAAGATACATAGGACATACCAGTTACAACAGACAGAAAACAGTAAATTATATACTAGGAATTATGGAATATCATAGAAAAAGTTTTTTTTTCCCACAATAAACCAGTTTAACTTTCAGATCCAGCTATTCTTGTTTCCTGGCTCTAGTTCATCTCTGGGTCAGAAATATCGGGATGCAAGTGCTAGCTATACTTTACATAATTTCCATGAACTTGCTTAATGGATACATGACTTGGCTACAAAATTTCCCAACTTTTTATTGAATAAAGTTACTCTATGTACATTGTGATCCAGTCAAGATGCTTGGCATATCTCGATTTTAGAAGTGTTTAATACAGAAGATGGAGATTCCAGATGAAGTAAAATTAAAAGTTTGATGCCAAGAATCTTGTATTTGAGTTCTGCCTATACTTTACGATTATTCATATAGCCTCTTCTTATTTTTCATGCAAATTTCTCTCTTTGTATGTGAATAGCTATCCTAGTTATTCAAAGTCCAAGAATATTTTTATGTTTTAGTAATCATGGTTATAAACTTACCTATGTAAAGCTTAGCAGATTATAAAATTATAAAGTGCATTATAAAATATGAATATATATGCCTCCAATAAATGTCTTTATTTTTGTAAGATTTAAAGTGTAGGAGAGCCTTCATTTTGTCTCATTATCATTCTGTTCTCAGAACACAAGAGACCTTATACAAGATAAAGTACAAAATAAATTAAATTATAAAATTTGCAAATAATTCGATGGAGCTAGAAACAATCATCCCAAGTGCGGTAACTAACACCTAGAAAGATAAATATCATACTTTCTGTCATTTGCAGGTGTTAATTTCTAATTTTTACAAGTGTGTGATTTTTAAAACTTATTATCACTGATGTTATAAATTGCATAAGAAAACTTAAAAATACTTACTTCATACCTGTTTTGGAATATCCACTTATTTGTAAATCAAGAATGCTTACAAATAAAGTTTGAGAGGAAGCAAGTTGGTGGCAGCCATCACAGACACATTTTGATCACAGGGGAAACCAGCTAGAACACTGCAGAGATATAAGCACACAGAGCAACAGTCTGAGAGGGGAGAATCCACTGGGGCTCACCTGGAAAACCCAGGGACAAATGTAAGTCCCTGGGCAAGACTCTGAGACACTCAGAAAAACAGACTGAGCAGCCGCAGAAGCAGGAGAGCTTCATAGCAAGAGGAGCCCCGTGGGTCTGAGTCATTCAGGTCCCCAGCTACAAATTACGAACCCCAGACAGGGTTACTCACCAGGTTCCTGAGCCCCCAGTTTCCACACAGTCATCCTAGCACCAAAATGAGGAACAGCAGAGCCCCTGGGAAGGGCTATATTCTCAGGGGAACCATTATGACAGTGACTGACAGCGCACTCTGAGCTATGGGGGAACTGCTGGACCACCTCAGTATATCTCCAGTGGGAAGGCAGTCTGGGAGGCACAAGAATATGCGACCTCACCCAGAAAGATTTTGCACAATACAGGTCCTTCTGCTGGACATACAAACACTCTGAAGAATATTGCACCATATAAGGCAGCGAGGGCACTTCCTACCATGGATTCTACTTACCAAAATTAAATCAAGATCAGGTTAACAAATTAAACAGTCCTATAGCCCTTAGGAAGTAGAAGCAGCCATTAAAAGTCTTTCAATCAAAAAAGCCCAAGACCAGGTCATTTCAGCATAATTTCAAAGAAGAGCTAATACCAATACTCTACAAACTCTTCCACAAAATAGAAACAGAAGGAACACTTCCACACTCATTCTATGAGGCCACAACTACCCTGATACATAAACCACACAAAGACCCAACAAAGAAATAAAATTTCAGACCAATTTTCCTCATGAATATAGATGCAAAAATACACAATAAAATTCTTGTAAACCAAATCCAAGAACACATCAAAACTATCCTACACAATGATCAAGTAGGCTTCATTCCAGGAAAGCAGGTATGGTTCAACATATGAAAATCTACCAAGTTATCCACTATATAAACAAGCTGAAAGAAAAAAAAACCCATGATCATCTCACTGGATGTTAAAAAAGCATTTGACAAAACCAAATACCCATTCATGCTAAAAATCCTGGAGAGAGCTGACATATAATGACGATACCCAGAAATAATAAAGACAATATGCAGCAAGCCAGTAGCCACTATCAAATTAAATGGAGAGAAACTGAAAGTATTTCTTCTAAAATCGGGGAAAAGGCAAGGATGCCCACTCTCCCTATATCTCTTCAACATACTACTCCAAATTCTAGCTAGAGCAATAAGACAATTAAAGGAGATCAAGGGGATGCAAGTTGGAAAGGAAGTAGTCAAAGTATACCTATTCACAAATGATATGATAGTATATATAAATGACTCCAAAAATTCCACGAGAGAACATTCTACAACTGATACACATCTTCAGCAAGGTGGCTGGATACAAAATTAATTTAAAAAATTCAATAGCCCTTCTTTCTACAAAAGATAAATGGGTCTAGAAAGAATTTAGGAAAACAATACCCTGCACAATAGCCACAAGCAATATAAAATACCTGGAGTAACGCTAACTAACCAAGCAAGTAAAAGACTTGTACAAGAACTTCAAGTTGTTGAAGAAAGAAACTAAAGAGGACATCAGAAGATGGAAAGATCTTCCATACTCATGGAAAGGTAGGGACAACATAATAAAAATGGCCATCCTACCAAAAGCAATATACAGATTCAATGTAATTCATATCAAAATACCAGCACAATTCTTTATAGACCTTGAAAGAACAATTTTCAATTTCATATAGAATTAAAAAAACAGAATAGCTAAATCAATCCTGTACAAAACAAACAAACAAACAAACAAACAAAAAAACATCTGGGGGCATCACCATCCCAGATTTCAAGCTGTACTACAGAGCAATAGTAATAAAAACAGCATGATACTGGTATAGAAACAGACCAGTGGATCAATGGAATCGAATTGAAGACCCAGAAATGAACCCACATGCCTATGGTCACTTAATTTTTGACAAAGAAGCCAAAACCGTACAATGGAAAAAGGACAGCATCTTCAACAAATGGTGCTGGTCCAACTGGATGTGGACATGTAAAAGAAGGAAATTAGATACATACTAATCACTTTGCACAAAACTTAAGTCCAAGTGGATCAAAGACTTGAACATAAAGCCAGACAGAACAAATCTACTAGAAGAGCAGGTGGAGGAAAACCCTTGAACTCTTCGGCACAGATGACAACTTCCTGAACAGAACTGCAACAGCTCAGGCTCTAAGATCAACAATCAATAAATGGGGCTTTATGAAACTGAAAAGGTTCTGTAAGGCAAAAGACACTGTAATTCAAACAAAACGGCAGTCTACAGATTGGGAAAAAATCTTCACCATCCCTACATCTGACAGAGGGCTAATATCCAAAATTTACAAAGAACCCAAAAATTAAATTCCAAGAAACCAAATAGTCCAATCAAAAAATGGGGAACAGAGCTAAGGAGAGAATTCACAAAGGAGGAATCCCTAATGGCTGACAGACACTTGAAGAAATGCTCAGCATCCTTAATCATTAGAGAAATGCAAATTCCTTTTACCTAAATATTTTATAAATTTGAAGTGGGGCCTGGAGAATTGACTTGGTGTTTAAAAGTACTAGCTGCTCTTGTAGAGCATGTAGGTTCAGTTCCTAATACTTACATGACTGTTTACATACATGAAGTAGTTAGATGTTTCAAGCAAGTATTCACTTATTTAATAAGATTAATGTGTCTTCTGTGAGCAATAATATATATTTGAATATTATTTGAATTTTATAAAGAGGGTCTGCTATAAAATAAAAGAATTCAAGGAAATATATGCAACTCATTAGAATATTTTAAGAGTAACTCAGATCACATGATCTGTCTTTCTGAGTCTTGGTTGTATAAAAACAGCTGGATTTTCAAATGTTTGGAGTACCCTGTGCTGTAATCTTTCGATAACCTTTTAAAAAGTTGAAAAAATAAGCTATATAAAGTCCTAGGTGCCGTGCTGTCCTCCATTCTCTTAATAAGCACTGTCTGGCTTGGGCTTGTGAATTTTTGTGATTTCTTGATCCATAGTAATGCATATAACACATTTCCTTAATGATGAGAATTTTTAGACTGAATCAAACATTGAGGCAAATAGATCTTGAGCTTTATTATTATTTTCAATTTGTCAAGAAGAGCACTTTGATTTATTTGCTTACAATTGTGAAACAGTCATTTAGCATTGTTCAGTCCATGTAATGGTTACTAAGCATTGTTTCTACTAACAGGTAAGTCCCTATGGACAAAAATAGAGCATGACTTTGTACCTTTCTTATATCATAGTTATATATTATATAATTTTGTAACTATTTCTGTGTGTTTCATAACAAGTTCTTTTTAAAAATATTTATTTATTACTTCAGGTTACATCTCCATCCTCCATCACAGTGCCTCTTTGTGCCCCTCCCAGTCCCACTCTCCCACCCTCTACCCCCTAACCCTTCCATCACACTCCTCTGGAGTGGAGTGTCCCTACATAACAGTCCCCTGCCCCAGTTCAGCAGTCATATGAGGGCCAAGAGCCTCCACATACACTGGGGCCTACAAGGCAGCACCGCTAGGGCAAAGTGTCTCACTGACAGGAAAAAAGTCTATGTTCCTGTTCCCTTTGGTGCATTCGTTGTAGTATAGTTATCCTGTACTATATGGATAAAATCTGACTATAAGTGAATAGATACCATATGCATCCTTCTGAGTCTGGGTTAGCTCACTCAGGATGAGCTTCTCAAGTTCCATCCATTTGGCTGCAAATTGCATGATTTCATTGTTTCTGATGGCTGAGTAGTATTTCATTGTGTACATGTACCACAGTTTTTTAATCCATTCTTCAGTTGAGGGACATCTGGGTTGTTTCCAGTTTCTAGCTGTTACAAATAAGGCTTCTATGAACACAGATGAGGCAATATCCTTGTGATTCAGTGAGGAGTCATTTGGATGTATACCCAGAAGTGGTATGGCTAGGTCCCGAGGCAGAGCTATTCCAAGCTCTCTAGGATATCGCCAGACTGACCTCCATAGTGGTTGCACAAGTCTGCACTCCCACCAGCAATGGAGGAGGGTTCTCCTTTCTCCACACCCTCGCCAGCATGTGCTGTCATTTGAGCTTTTGATCTTAGCCATTCTGAAAAGTGTGAGATAGAATCTCAGAGTCGTCTTGAGTTGCATTTCTCTGATGATTAAGGATGTTGAGCATTTCTTCAAGTGTCTCTCAGCCATTAGGAATCCCTCCTTTGTGAATTCTCTGTTTAGCTCTGTTCCCCATTTTTGATTGGATTATATGGTTTCTTGGCATTTAATATCTTGAGTTCTTTGTAAATTATGGATATTAGCCCTCTCTCAGATGTGGGGTGGGTGAAGATTTTTCCCAACGTGTAGGCTGCCGTTTTTTTTTTAACATAACTAGTTCTTAAGTTTTATATGTTCTCGTTTATTAATATCCATTTCTCATTTTATAAATATTACTAAGATATTGGGGATTGCAATAACATTTTATAATGTTATCCCCATTTGATCTTCTCATGAACTTTGGGATTAGTTAATACAACACATACTGTCACATTCCTTAATGAGCCAACCAAGAATATAGTAGTTAAAATTTTTGTTTTAAAATCAATCACATTCATTTTTAGCAAATCAGTGGCCCATGCCCTACTAACTTCCTTATGTCATATGATGAGTACATATACTTTTTTTTTTGAGACAAGGTTTCTCTATGTTTCCCTGGCCATCCTGGACTCACTTTGTAGACCAGGCTACCCTTGAACTCACAGAGATATGCCTGCCTCTGCTTCCCAAGTGCTGGTATTAAAGGTGTGCACCACCATGTCTGGCAGAGTAATGAGCAGTTACTTTCAACCATCGGGAGAGAACAAAATTCCCTTATTACCAATAAATATGATAAATACACATGATAATTTTTACATCACCATTATATTTGAGTGTACAACTTCTGATTATCCCTTAAACAAAGTACAGCAATATATAAATAATTGCAGTCTAAGCTCTTAGTGAACCAATCAAAAATGGCTGAACTTACATGATGTTCACATTGTATGTTCATCAGGGTCATGAGTTTGACCCAGAGGCTTACCTGCTTTTCTGAGCAGTACAGCATGCAGACATAGCACCTTCATACATAATAAGGGCTCAATTCATAATTCAGTCCTTGAAAGTAAGAAAATATCTTTATTTGCAGATTCTTTCTTTTTGACAAGGTTGTTAAAAATCTTCAAATGAAAAAAAAAAAAAGCCCACCCGTGCTTTAGAATTCTCTAACACAAGCTCTAGTCCTGTGCTTCCTGGTCTTCTTTCATAGAGAAATTATCAGAGTTCTTTAAATTTCATAATATATTCATCCATAAAAAGAAATATTACACATGTAACCCTAAGGATACCTGCCCTGAAGGGTGCCTTCTGGGACAAAGAATAATCTTTATCATTTCTCATACTTGGTAAAGTGTGATTGCTGCTTTATCCAAATGAATAATACAACTGTTATTTTTCCCCAGAGAAAGTGATTTTACTAACATGCCACTTTGGAAGAAATCAATTGTTGTATCTAGACAATTTTTAAGAATCATCTCAATAACAAATATAAAAGAGGCTCTTGTTTTCAGCTACGCTCTTTAGTGAGAAGTAAATGGAAATATCACATGTTAAAAAGTGGCAACCAGGAGAGAGTTCTATAGTCATGAATCTCTCATAGGAAAATATCCCAAGAGCACTTCAATAAGCACTCATCTCACACAACTGGGACATTAAAGATTAAAGATTCTATGGGAATCCAATTTTGTTTATCTGGATAAACAGGATTATTATCATTGTTTAAACAATTTTGTTGGTAATGAAAGAATTCGAGGATTTAAATTTGGCATTCAAGTTAAATGATAGTTTATATTTGTGTGCAGTACATGTATGCTTCCATTAACTGGTATTATTTAACTTTTACAAAGAAATATCAATGTATTCATTTGTTTCAGACACCTCCTGAGTTTGAACTATAATACTGAGACTTACTATCAAATGAGTTAGTGAAACTTACTTAACAAAGTAAGAAATGTTCTTTGCATTAGTAGTACTCAGAGTGCTTATAGTATATGTGAAACAAATAAACAACATAAGAACCACATAATTGTGTGTACAGAGAAATACAAAGAAATTCTAAATAATAAAAGAAACAGAATACAAAAATGATAAACAAAAGAGGAATTTTACTTTGTATTATTTTTAGAATTCTTTCTGAGAAATTTTAATAATTAACTCAGTCCTAAACTTGATATAGGATCAGCATGAGTGTGCTTGTATAAAACAAAATGAAGATTTCATGGTAAAAGTCCAGAGTTTCAAGGCAATATAATCTCTAAAACAAACCATGTAGTTTGAGCATCAAGAAAGGGCCATCAGTGGTAGTTTCCATTGCAGTATCCTCCTCAAACCAGAAGCACTCTTTAGATTGGTTGTAGTTTTATATATTGGTCTCTGTCTGTTGCAAAGAGAAGTTTCCTTGATGAGAGGTGAAGACTGTGGGGTTAAGGACAAATGTTTAGGATGTTGTTAGAAATCATGCTGGTTTAGTAAAGCAAAGTGGTGGTTATAAGTTCTCCTCCAATATACATGTTTTCACTACCACTGAGAGCTTGGCTAAGTTTCCAGTACCAGCCATAGTTTCCCTGTTGTTGATTAGATCTTAGGTACAGTTAAAGAACTGTTGGTTACTACCAAGGTGTGTGTGCTACTACTTCATTCTTAGGGTCATCATGCTATGCTCATTGTTATTGATACAGCTATAAAACACTCCAACACTCAAAGCTCAGGAACACTGTGGAAGAGAGGGCAGAAAGGTTGTAAAACTCAGAAGGTTAGGTACTTTAGTGTAAGATTGTCTCTTAGTAATGTCAGAAGCTACACCTTATAGTCTCATCAACATGAGTGCCTAAAAATGAGCTGTATAAGGACAACAGCAGCCATGGTAAAGTAGACTGGGACAAGTTCACAAGGCCTCAACACTATACAAAGATATCTAGGAAATAAAAAATAACTTGGAAAAGGAGAAATAATTTTCACTAGGGAAGAGCACAGAACATGGTAATTTCATGTTCTCAGCATTCTTTAGTATCCATTGCTGGTGGAATCTCTCCAAATACCTTATCCGTCCTTTTACCCATTAATTTAACAGAATATATCTTATTCCTTTCAGATGTAAGGAACAGTTCAAATGATAAATTTGGAAGATCATTTCTTCATAGATATCTTTATGTTTAATCTAGATTGGAGGATAAAATAACAACAGTAAATAGGATTGTGATATAATTATAGAAAGGACAAGAAGGCTGAGTGTTGAGAAATATGTACTGATGTTAGCTTGTTTATAATTGTCCTAGAGGCAAATGAAATGGACACATGTCCATATTTCTAACTCAGAAGCAATCTCTAATTGATAATCATTTGTAAATAAAAATTTAGTTTCCTCCAGGGAGTTTAACTGGGAAAAAATACTATTCTGAAGAGCAGTCTACCAGCCAAATACTAGATGGCCAGAAGCAAATGAACTCAATGGCATCCTTGAACATACCTTGCCTCATAATATCATGAGAGCATTTTCCTTTAAAATTTTTTTATTATTTAAAAGAATTATCGTATTATTTTCTATTTTTAGTTTTAATTTAATATAATTCATATATTTTTATTCCCTCTTTTAATATACAGTTTTTTGGGGTATACATTATGGCTTCCAGTTTAGTGTTTTATGGAATTTCTCTCTGTGTGAATGAGTAGGTCTTTGTTTCCTGGGCCTTCTCTTGGCACTTTTCTTCTGTTTGTTTTACCTATGTATTAGTTTTTGTTTTGTTTTATTATATTATATATATTTTATTATTATCCTTTAGAGTTGAGGAGGCAGCTGAAATGGAAGAATCAGGTGGAAGAGGGGTTCAGAGATGGAATACAGGGAAAGATAGAAAAAATTAAGGGATATTTGAGGAATAGCATGGAAACCTAATACCATAGAATCTTCCTAAAATATATAAATATATGAAGGCAATATAAATGAAATCACCAAATAATAGGGGAGACCTAGTCCTAACTTGTGAGGAGAAAACTCTCCATACTGGCATTGGTTAAATAAATTGGGTTTTTGGCCAACGGTCCCCATCAGATCCCCAAACAACCCAGGCTATTTTCAAAGACTTTAGGTTGCTCTCCACAAACTGACATCAAAGCCCAGTTACTGAAGACAACACCTACACAACTCATTGAACATGGAGATTTATAGCTGGGACCTACATAGAGCCCTCACCATTATAACGTTGAATCTTTGGTAGAGGAAGGTACTGTGCACCCTACCGAAAGAGGAACATAAGCATCAAGCCAGTTGCAAATGCTGTGATCTACAGTGGTATACTGCCCACAAGATACAATACCAGGGCAATGGTAGCACAATGTTATGGGAGTAGTCAACCAATGTCTGATTTAACTTAAGACCTACTCTACACAATGTAACTTATACCCAATATTATTTGGGTGACAAACAACCAGAGAGCATCTAACCCAGGGACCTAAATTAAAACCAGATAATACTTATCTAAAAAAAGAGAAGAAAAAAAAGCCCAGGGCAAGATGGTTTCAGCACAGAATTCTACCAGACCTTCAAAGAAGAGCTAATACCAATACTCTTTAAACTCTTCCACAAAATAGAATCAGTAGGAACACTGCCAAACTCATTCTATGAGGCCAAAGTCACCCTGATTCCTAAACCACACAAAGACCCAACAAGGAAAGGGAACTTCAGAACAATTTCCCTCATGAATATAGATGCAAAAATACTTAATAAAATACTGGCAAACCAAATCGAAGAACACATCAAAAGTATCATACACCATGATCAAGTAGGCTTCATCCCAGTAATGCAAGGATGGTTCAACATATGAAATCCATCAACATAATCACCATATAAAGAAGCTTAAAGGAAAAAAAAAACACATGATCATCTTACTAGATGCTAAAAGAGCATTTGACAAAATCCAATACCCCTTTATGCTAAAAGTCCTGGAGGGAACGGTCATACAAGGAGCATACCTAGAAATAATAAAGGTGATATACAGAAAACCTATAGCCAACATCAAATTAAATGGAGAGAAACTTGAAGCATTTCCTCTAAACTCAGGGACAAGACAAGGATGTCCACTTTCGCCATATCTGTTCAACATTGTATTTGAAATTCTTGCTAGGGCAACAAGACAGCTAAAGGAGATCAAGGGGATACAAATTGGAAATGAAGAAGTCAAATTATCCCTATTTGCAGACAATAGGATAGTATATATAAGTGACCACAAAAATTCCACCAGAAACTCTTACAGCTGATAAACACGTTCAGCAAGGTGGCTGGATACAAAATTATTTCAAAAAAAATCAGAAGCCCTTCTTTATACAAAAAAATAAATGGCTGAGAAAGAAATTAGGGAAACAACACCCTTCACAATAGCAACAAACAATATAAAATACCTGGGGGTAACTCTAACAAAGCAAGTGAAAGACCTGTATGACAAGAACTTCAAGTCATTGAAGAGGACATCAGAAAGTGGAAAGATCTCCCATGTTCATGGATAGATAGGCTCAACATAATAAAAATGTCCATCCTACCAAAAGTAATATACCAATTCAATGCAATTCCTATCAAAATACCAACAAAATTCTTTATAGACCCAGAAAAAGCAATTCTCAACTTCATATGAAATAACAAAAAACCTAGAATAGCTAAATTAATCTTGTACAATTAAAAAAAAAACTTCTGGAGGTATCATCATCCCTGATTTCAAGCTGTACTACAGAGAAATAGTAATAAAAACAGAATGGTACTGGTATAGAAACAGACCAGTGGATCAATGGAATTGAATTGAAGACCCAGAAATGAACCCACATACATATAGTCACTTAATTTTTGACTAAGAAGCCAAAACTGTACAATGGAAAAAGCACAGCATCTTCAACAAATGGTGCTGATCCAACTGGATGTCACATAAAAGAAGCAAATTTGACCCATACTTATCATCTTGCATGAAACTTAAGTCCAAGTGGATCAAAGACTTCAACATTAGGAATGACACACTAAATGTATTAAAAGATAAAGTGGGGAAAACCCTCAAACTCATTGACACAGATGACATCTTCCTGAACAGAACACCAATAGCTCAGGCTCTAAGACCAACAATCAATAAATGGGACCTCATGAAACTGAAAAGGTTCTGTAAGACAAAAGACACTTTCATTCAAACAAAACGGCAGCCTACAGATTGGGAAAAAATCTTCACCAATCCCACATGTAACAAAGGGCTAATATCCAAAATTTACAAAGAACCCAAAAATTAAATGCCAAGAAACCAAATAATCCAATCAAAAAATGGGGAACAGAGCTAAAGAGAGAATTCACAAAGGAGGAATCAGTAATGGCTAAAAGACACTTGAAGAAATGCTCAACATCCTTAATCATCAGAGA
Source organism: Lophiomys imhausi (assembly GCA_907164525.1). Classification (NCBI taxonomy): domain Eukaryota; kingdom Metazoa; phylum Chordata; class Mammalia; order Rodentia; family Muridae; genus Lophiomys; species Lophiomys imhausi. The sequence goes on from CAJQZJ010033704.1 coordinate 1,534,109, forward strand.
AATGCAACTCAAGACATCTTTGAGATTCCATCTCACACCTGTCAGAATGGCTAAGATCAAAAGCTCAAATGACAGCACATGCTGGAGAGGGTGTGGAGAAAGGAGAACACTCCTCCATTGCTGGTAGGAGTGCAAGCTTGTACAACCACTATGGAAATCAGTCTGGCAATATCTTAGGAAACTTGGAATAGCTCTACCTCAAGACCCAGTCATACCACTTCTGGGTATTCACCCAAATGATTCTTCATCAAACCACAAGGATGTTTCCTCATCTATGTTCATAGCAGCCTTATTTGTAATAGCTAGAAACTGGAAACAACCAAGATGTCCCTCACCTGAAAATGGATAAAAAAACCTGTGGTACATCTACACAATGGAATACTACTCAGCCTTCAGAAACAATGAAATCATGCAATTTGCAGCCAAATGGATGGAACTAGAGAAGCTCATTCTGAGTGAGCTAACCCAGACTCAGAAGGATGCACATGGCCTCTATTCACTTATAATTGAATTTTAACCATATAGTACAGGATAACTATCCTACAACCAATGCACCAAAGGGAACAGTAACAAATACTTTTTTCAAATGACAGTGTCCTTTGCTCTACAGAAGCTTTTCAATTTCATGAAGTCCCATATATTGATTGTTGGTCTCAGAGCCTTAGCTATTGATGTTCAGTTCAGGAAGATGTTACCTGTGCTGATGAGTTTGAGGCTTTCCCCCACTTTCTCCTCTATTAGATTTAGTGTTTCAGGGTTTATGTTAAGGTCTTTGTTCCACTTGGACTTAAGTTCTATGCAAGTTGATAAATATGGGTCACTTTGCATTCTTTTCCATATCAACATCCAGTTAGACCAGCATCATTTGTTGAAGATGCTTTCCTTTTTCCACTGTGCAGTTTTGGCTTATTTGTCAAAGATTAAGTGACGTTAGGTGTGTGGGTTTATTTGTGGGTCTTCAGTTCGATTTCATTTCATTGATCAACTGTTATATTTCTGTACCAGTACACTGCTCTTTTTATTTCTATTGCTCTGTAGTATAGCTTGAAATCAGTGATGGTGATACCTCCAGATGTTTTTTTTTTTTATTGTACAGTATTGATTTAGATATTCTGGGTTTTTTGTTATTCCATACAAAATCGAAAATTGTTCTTTCAAGGTCTAAATAATTAAGTTGGTATTTTGATAGGAATTGCACTGAATTTGTATATTACTTTTGGCAGGATGACTATTTTTTATTATTCTGTCTTCTTCAATTTCTTTCTTCATGGACTTGAAGTTTTGTTGTACAGAACTTTCACTTGTCTGGTTAGAATTACCCACAGGTAGTTTATATTGTTTGTGGCTATTGTGAAGGGTGTTGTTTCCATAATTTCTCTCTCAGCCCATTTATCTTTTGTATAACGAAGGGCTTCTGATTTTTTTGCATTTAATTTGTATCCCGCCACCTTGCTGAAAGTGTTTATCCGTTGTAGTAGTTTTCTGGTGGAATCTTTGAGGTCACTTATGTATGCTATCATGTCATCTGTGAATAGGGATATTTTAACTTCTTCCTTTCCAATTTTTATCCCCTTCATCTCCTTCAGTTGTCTTATTGCTCTACCTATAACTTCAAGTACTATGTTGAAGAGATATGTGGAGATTGGGCATTCTTGACTTGTTCCTGATTTCACAGGGAATGCTTTAGGTTTCTCTCCATTTAATTTGACTACTGGCTTGCTGTATATTGCCTTTATTATTTCTAGGTGTGGTCCTTGCATGCCAGCTCTCTCCAGGACTTTTTGCATGAAGGGTTGTTGAATTTTGTCAAATGATTTTTCAGCATATAACGAGATGATCATGTGTTTTTTTTCTTTCAATTTGTTTATATGGTAGATTGTGTTTGTGGATTTTCATATGTTGTATCACATCTGCATTCCTGGACATCTCAATACTGAAATTCTATGCCCCAAATACAAGGGCATCCACATTTGTGGAGAAACTCTTCTAAAGCTTAAACAACACATAGATCCCCACACATTAAAGTGGGAGAATTCAACACCACACTCACATCAATGGACAGGTCATCGAGACAGGAGCCAAAAGGAAATAATGAGACTAATAGAGGTCATGAACATAATGCACCTAACAGATATTTACAGAATGTCTCACCCAAACACAAAAGAATACACCTTTTCAGCACCTCACGTAACCTTCTCCAAATGGACCATATAGTCTGACACAAAGCAAGTCTCAACAGATACAAGAAAATTGATATAACCCCTTGTATCCTATCAGACCACCATGGATTAAAGCTCAATTTCAGCAACAACAGACATAACAAAATGTCTAAACATTCATAAAAACTGAACAACTCTCTACTCAATGACTACTGGGTCAGATAACAAATAAAGAAGGAAATAAAAGGCTTCCTAAAATCCAATGAAATGAAGGCATGAGATACCCAAACCTAGGGGACACAATGAAAGCTGTGCTACAAGGAAAGTTCATAGCACTAAGCGGCTTCAAAAAGAAAATTGTGACAGCTCATATTAGCGAATTATCAGCAGAACTGGAAGAGCTAGAAAAAAAAGAAGCAAACACTCCCAAGAGGAGCAGAGGGCAGGAAATCATCAAACTTAGGGCTGAAATCAACAACGTAGAAGCAAAATGAACATTCAAAGAATCAAGGAAACCAAGAGTTTGTTATTTGAGAAAATCACAAAATAGATAAACCCTTAGCCAAACTAACTAAAGTCAGAGGGAAAATGCCCAAATCAACAAAATTAGAAATGAAAAGAGAGAAATAACAACAGACATTGAAGAAATTGAGAGAAATCTTTAGACCTTACTTTAAAACTCTTTACTCCACAAAATTTGAAAACCTAAGTGGAATGGCCAGTTTTTGATAGATTCCACATACCAAAGTTTAATCAAGATCAGGTTAACAAATGAAAAAGTCCTATAATCCCCAAGGAAATAGAAACAGTCATTAAAAGTCTCCCAACCAAGAAAAGCCCAGGGCCAGATGGTTTCAACATAGAATTCTACCAAACCTTCAAAGAAGAGCTAATACCAATACTCTTCAAACTCTTCCACAAAATAGAAACAGAAAGAACACTGCCAAACTCATTCTATGAGGCCACAGTCACCCTGATCCCTAAACCACACAAAGACCCAATAAAGAAAGAGAACTTAAGACCAATTTCACTTATGAACATAGACACAAAAAAACACTTAATAAATTATTTGCAAACCAAATCTAAGAAAACATCAAAAGTACCATAAACCATGATCAAGAAGGCTTCATTGAAATGATTCCTAATGATATTCTGCTGTACTCAGATCCGTGCCTTGTCCAGGCTTCATTAGAAAGTCTTCCTCCAGAAGCAGATGGGGGAAAATGCAAGTCCCAGTGCTAGAAGTTATGCAAACTATACTGGAAGTCTCTATTGGGACCCTCTGCTTGGAGCTTTGGGACTCTAGAGAGAAGAATACAAAAGAAAAAAGAAAATAGATTTATTTTCTCATACAGTACATATGACCATAGTTTCCCCTCCCTCCACTCCTACCAGCAATCTTTCATCTCTTCATAACCCCTAGATCCACTTTCTTTCTGTATCTCTTCAGAAAAGAGCAGGACCCCAAGAGACAGCAATCAAACATGACAAAGCAAAATACAATAAGCCAATGCAAAAGCCCTCACCTCAAGTCTGGACCAGGCAAACCAATAGGCAGAAAAGGGTCCCAGCAAAAGACAAAGGAGTCAGAAATATACACTCTCCCACTGTTAGGAGTCCCAGAAAATCACCAAGCTAATAGGCACAACATATATGCAGAGGACTTGAAGCAGACCTGTGCAGCCTCCCAGATTGCTGCTTCAGTCTGGAAACTTATATATGCTCTGCTTAGTTGATTCTGTGGGTTATGTTCTTGTGGTGGCCTCAATCCCTCTAGCCCTATAATCCTTCCACTCCCTATTCAGCTGAGTTCCCCAAGCTCCATATAATGTCTCCAATTCCTATCATGCTGTAGGAGTGATGTGATTACAGTTACTTTACATTTTTTCTGGGGATCTGAACTCAGGTGTCCTTGCTTGTTCAACAATTATTTTACTGACCAAGCCATATTCCTACCACAACTTCTTTCTAATGGTGCTAAGTCAGTTCTGGTCATATGGGAAGTTTCCCAAATCTTTCTGTTTTGCTTCTAGTTCTTACTGGAAATCTAGTTTAAAAAGTAGCTTTCAGTACCCATCCACAGTCTAAATGCTGCCCTGCTTTGAAACTTCCTCATCCAGAATTATTAGGCCTTTAAATTCAGTCTTACCAAAGTCTCAGGGGATGGACAAAATGTAGACAAACTCTTTGTCAGAGTGTAACATAAACAATGACATGTCCCGTACCAGATAGACTACACATTTCTACCTGAAACCACTTGAGTGTCACCATATTGTTCATGGTTTCATTGGTTATTTCATCTGAGCCCTCACTATACGTGTTCATTACTCTCTGCAACATTCAAAGGCATTTTAGCTTTCCTCTCTAAACCTGTCTAAACTATTCCTATTAAACAGTTGTTAAGTCTTCTGAGCTTCATTGTCAGGAATGGTCATAACAATGAGCTCCCTTTTGGCACCCCTTTTTGTATCCCATTTTAGTCACTCTTTTCTAATGTTTCTTATGTCTATGTCTAAATAACTGAGGAAAACCCTACTAAAAAGGAAGAAATGTTTCTTTGGGTCATGGTCTCGACCCAAACTATAGTCTATGTTATTTGGAGTCCATTGAGTTTGGGAACATGGTGAGGCAGAATATCACAGTGAAGGGAGTGATGGAGTAAAGCTTCTCATCCCATGGTCATATGGAAGCAGCATTAGGTTTTGGAAATTATAGAACTCCTTGAAGATAAAAAGTGAAAGAATGCATACTGTACTTTATGTCAGCATATTGAATACAACTTTGAGAATTTTTTCAGGTAATTGTGCATTTGTGCATTGTGATTTCTAAAGAATAACTGGATATGAATCCTTTTAAAATTTCATATTTAGTGTTCCTTATACATTCTGAAATATTACTTATACTGTGTATGTTCCTTACCATTTAATGATCTGTTGCTTCCTAAAAGAGTTATGGGGAGGTTTGAAATGAACTATGTGATGATGTAATTACCACAAAATTACTTTTATGGGAGGAATGTGAGAAATGAGTGACAATATAGAAAATGTGTTTGTGTATAGCAGAAAATTAATGTCTTTTTAAATATTATTTTATAATATTTATAAATATCACAGCAAATCATACAGATGTTTATCATGTCATAAAAACTAAATAGAAGCTCAATTATTTCATTCATTCAATTTATAATTTTTTTTAGAATCTAAGAAATATATCTATTTCAGGTATGATGATCAAATGAAAAAACAGTTACATTACTGCTTTTGTGAAATTTATATTCTAGTTTGGGAAGATAAATAAAAACAAACAAGAAGTATAAAGAGTGGCGTAGGAGGATGGAGTAGTGTGGAGAATAGCTGACTCATAAAAATTGTCAGAGAGCATCCATGAGAGATCAGCAACTGAAGCAAACCTTTGAATGGAATAGAAACATTCCTTACTGGATGAGCAATGCAAAGCAAATAAACAAGATCAAATGATGTGATAAGAAAATCAAAGAAGAAAATGACTGGGAGAATGACAAAAGAACTTACAAAAATTGAATGGTCATTGTGAAAGGCTTCAAAACACTTTCTGAAGGAAAATTGCATCCCATAGTTTCTCAGCCTGATTCAAATACTACTTGAAGATGCTTAACAACATATGAGTAATTGTCATATTTCAATTGGCCCTCCATTTTCACATGCTTTTATTTTGCCTTTTGAAATTTATAGTATAAACATGTTATGGATATACAATATGAATTAATCTAGCAGAAATATTAATTACTAGGAAATTTAAGATTTATTCACCTGTGAATATCAAAGAAAAATATATACTTTCATATGATCATTGATCACATTTTTTACTCTTATGCAAACACAGAGAGAAATAAATATTACACAAATAGTATATTTATATAAAGCAAGTGAGATGTTATATTATAATCACTGTATAAATTGCTTTTCTGTTGTGATAAAATGTAAATCACCAAAAAAATTATGGAAGAGTTTATTTGGGATTATGTTTTCAGAGGGATAAGAGTCCATCATGACAGTAGGTTTAGCAACAAGGGGCAGGCATTGTGGAAAGAAATGGAGGCTGAGAGATCACATATTCAATCACAAACATTAAGTAGAGTAAAATCTGGAAAGGGGCAAGGCTATGAAAACTCAAAAGTCTGTCCCTATTAATGTACTTCCCATAGCAAAGCTTTACTATCTAAACCTCCTCAAGCAGCACCACCATCTGGGGACCAAGTCTTCAAATAGGTGAGCCAATAGGGGACATTTCTTATTTCAAAACACCATCACTAAATGCTTTTACAGTTTTCAGGATTCTCCCTAGAATCAGAATTAATAGGATAGAATATACATGAACAAATAAGAAGGTATTTTTGTGGGTATTGACTCATGTAACATAGAGGTTGGGAAGCACTTTGATATCATGCCTTCAAGAGTGAGAAGAAGAGAAGCTGGTGATTAACTAAATCTAATTACAGAAGTCTGAGGAAAGGGAGGTGAGATGTGGCTGGTGCAAGTCTTGAAGGTCAGAGTCTAATGAGTCAGTTCTGATGTCTAAGAGAAAGAGGAGGTGAATGTTCACAACAAAGGTGGAGGAGGGTCAAGATTAGAGGATAAGAGGGAGAGAGGGACAGAAGAGAGGAGGACTGAGGCAAATATGAAGGAATGGAGGGAGAGACAGAGAGAGAGAGAGAGAGAGAGAGAGAGAGAGAGAGTGTTGTACTTTTTGAGGATTAATGATGGGATAATGTTCACTCACATAGATGAGAAACTGTCTTAGTTTCTAATTTACCTGCTTCTAATGCTATACTCTTGAACTCTTGGAAAAACGGTCACAGACACACCATTAATACTGTCAGATGAACACATAAAATTAAGCACCACAAATAGACACATTACATACACAATTCTACAAAATTTACCATGCTCCTGTGCATATCATGGAACACCTTCATTCACTCCTCTGTTCATGGTATTTTTTATTTTTAAAAATTATTTATTTATTTTTATTATTTGTGCATTAGTGTTTTGCCTGTATGTATGTGAGAGAACTCAGGTTCTCTGGAACCGGAGTTGCAGACAGTAGTGAGCTTCCATATGGGTGCTGGGAATTGAACCTGGGTCATTTGGAAGAGCAGTCAGTCTTCTTAACCTCTAAATCATCTCTCCAGCCCCGATGGCATTTATTCTTAAATTGATTTATGTGTACTTGCATTGAGATGTGGTAGGAAAAGCACATGGAATTAAATGATAGATCAGTATTTCTAATGAAATTGTGAAAACCATAAGTTAACTTATATCATGCAAGTATACAATTCTGTATAAAATATCATTCCAAGAGTTTTGAAGAAGAATTAAGGGTATCATTTTATCTACCTGAATTTGGTGTGGGCATCAACTCTAATTCAGTGCATTGAGGAAATCTGAGAAGAATAAACTACAAACTGTGCATATTACAAAGTTAAATCAAAATCCCATTTTTGCCTTTAGCAAATGATTTCATTCTTCACATTTAACAATGTAATATTGACTTGAAAAATGCATTCTTGACCTCCTTGTTCCTCAGGCTGTAGACCAGAGGATTCAACATAGGAATGACCATATTGTAGAACACAGATGTCACTTTGTCTGTGTCCATGGCATGACTGGAGCTGGGCTGTAAATACATGAATATGCCTGTCCCATAGAGAATGGATACACAGTGAAGTGGGAGGCACAGGTGGATATAGCCTTTTGATGTCCTGCAGCTGAATGCATCTTTAAGATGGTGACAAAAATTAACATGTAAGATGTACAGATAACTAGGAGAGCAAAAAAGATATTTAAACTCTCAATATAAAGAATAACCAGTTCCCTAATTTGATTATCAAAACAAGTAAGAGACATTATTGCTGGTACATCACAGAAAAAAATGATAGATCACATTGGACTTACAGAAGGAGAGAGTAAATATATCTGCAATATGGATGGAGGCATTCACGAAACTGATGACATAAGAGCCAATGATCAGCCATGAGCAAACACTTGTAGTCATGGTGGTGGCATAGTGCAGGGGCTTACACACTGCTGCATAGCGATCATAGGCCATTGAGGCCAACAGGTAATTTTCCACAGTAGCAAAGCCTGCAAAAAAGAACATCTGAGCAGCACAGTCATTGTAAGAGATGACCTTGACTCCTATTAGGAGCCCAGCCATGACTGTGGGTGTGACTGCTGAGGAGTAACAAAAATCAACCAAGGACAAGTTACCTAGAAAAAAGTACATGGGAGTGTGTAGCCGAGAGTCCATGAAAATCAGCAGGATCACCACCAGGGTGAATGTGTAGATGAGGAGGAAGATGATGAAGAGGGGAAGCTGTAGGCCTGGGTCATCAGTGAGTCCCAAAGGATGAATTGTGTCACTTTTGTCCTGTTTCCCATCAGTGTCATCTTATAATTGTTATGGTCTCTGTAGCAATGGAAAAAGAGGAACATGATGATTTGAAAATTCCATTGAACTTGAAGGTATAAGCTATATTCTTTAAAAATAATTACAGTTTTTCATACAATATATTTTGATCATATTCTTTTCCTTTCTCCTAACTCCTCCCAGATCCTTCTCACCTTTCTGCCTATCCCAACTTTTACTTCTACATTGCAGAAAACTTAGCATGGGGTTTAGAGTAGACCCTGGTGAATCAATTACACACACGTCATAGTGAATGACTCTTAATGGAATTTAGAATTTCAAAATTTTATGCATTTGCTAATTGAGATGTGAAAAACTTAACAAATTGATTAATATGATTCATATAATTTTATATGATTCTACTTTCCCTTATTTCAGCAAAACCAAATACTTCCTTGCCACTGACTTGTCAAGAACTATTATTGACTTTTTGGATATGTTACTTCCTTTTTTTTCTCAGTAATATGTTATAGAATATGCTAATATTTGACCCTACACTTTAGAGGTTTTAGCTCTGAATTTATTGCATAAAATTGAATTTAACTGAGCTCATTGCCTCCTTTGGTGCAAACACAGCAAAATTTTCAGGTTTCACATTTAACTACAAAGTGATTGATTAAGCAGTAAATTCATAACATTTGCCATACATGTCCTTATTTTTGGAGCTGAAAAAGAGAAAAAATTTAGGAAATGAAATTATTTCTGTTTCAATACCAACACTGTCCAAAGACAATCAAAAAGGACTGAATTTCCTTTTGCCTTTTCTCTCACAGCTCCATGCATGTTTTCATTCACATATATGTATATATTGCCATATGTTCTTTCATATATGCATATTTCAGTAGCATATAATATGCATATGTATGAATATATGGTAATTTATGGATATGGTGGCTACAAAACTACTAAACATTCACGTGAGTTTAAGATGGTTTTATGAGAGACACATAGTATACTCAGAGTAGATGACGTGGATAGGGTGGAAGGATGGTCAACCTGCAGCAGCAGTTCTGAACTGTTATGCCATCAGATTTAGCAGACTTACAGCTTTGAGGCTCTTAGGAGAGATAGAAGCCTATAAATTATTCCATTTATCTCCTATGAGTCACTAGTCCTACCCTAACATCCATGGAGAACTTATTTCATTCCTTTGAAGATACCAATGGTAGCCACTTTCAGGTACTAATAGGAGAAATAAACATAGATCAAAGACAATAAATTTTGGCTGTTAACTACAGCCTTTGAATGATAACTAATAAGTTATGGCTGTTAACTATAGCCTATTGCATGTTCTGAACAATGTTGAGCTATCCTGTTGTTGTCAGTATGAGATAATGGTCTTTAAGTTTGATTAATGAAGGTGTATGCCACATTCAAGAGTTTAGCCTCAAGAATTCTAAAAGCTTCACTCTGATAATTTTCCCCTATTCCATACTGTGTCACTGAAACCATCTTGGTTCTCATGTGTTTCTTACACCATCCTTATTCCTTACCTATAACTGTTGTTCAAATACCCTGTCATTTCAGGTCATTTTTATTTTATATTTAAAAAATATTTATACTATTCTATTTATTTTAGCTTTTTTTCTACAATAGCAGGTCATAGCAAAGTATTTCAACAAATGTTGCTAGTCTAACTGGATGTCAACATGTAAAAGAATACAAATAGACCCATTTTTATCACCTTGGACAAAACCTAAATCCAAGTGGATCAAAGACTTAATATAAAACTGGACACACTAAATCTAATAGAAGAGAAAGTATGGAAAAGCCTCCAACTCATTGACACAGGTGAAAACTTCCTGAACAGAACACCAATAGCTCAAGCCTTAAGACCAACAATCAATAAATGGGACCTCATGAAACCGAAAAGCTTCTTCTGTAAGACAAAGGACACTGTCATTAGAACAATACTACAGCCTATAGATTGGGAAAATATCTTCACCAACCCTACATATGACAGAGGGCCAATATCCAAAATTTATAATGAATTCAAGAAATTAAACACCAAAAAATCAAGTAACCTAATCAAAAAATGGAGTACAGAGGTAAAGCAAGCATTCACAAAGAGGAATTTAGAATGGCCGAGAGGGGCATGTGTTGAAATGCTCTACATCCTTAATTGATAGAAAAATGCAGCACAAGACAAGTGAGTGCAAACTTGTACAACCACTATGAAAATAAGTCTGGCGATATTGTAGAAAACTTGGATTGAATTTTCAAATTAAAGACAAAGATTAGTATAATTATATATCTAGAAATAGTGCTTCTCAGTGAAGTGAAGTGATGGCTATCTTTACAAGAATAACCATTAAATCTTGTTGACAACATGCTTCTTGAAAAAAGAGGCAACAAATTTGATAGAGAGGTGGGGGTATATGGGAGAATTTAGATGGAGGAAAGGAAAGGAGAAAACAATGTAATTATATTATAATCTCAAAAAATAAAACAAACAATAAAAAGAAAAGTAGCCTGACTTGGGTTGTTATTTTCTTTATGAGTTTTTTACACAATACAAATGTCAATATATAACTTGCAGTGAATCCTTTATTGAAAAAAGGTCCCTTTTTGAAGGTTAATTAGCATCAATATCCCAGAAGTAAGCCTAGCTTTCAATTTATTTTGATTTGGGATGCTGATCCTTTTGCAGGTTTCAATGTTAGGGCCCAGCACTTCCCGAAAGTCTGCGTATTCCCAGGCCTGGTGACTCTTGCTACAAAAGGTACTTAACAGAAGGTATTTAACAGTCAGGCCATTTTAAAAATATTTTTTTTCATAGAAAATGTAGTTTAGTTTGGATAAAAGTGCCAATTTTAATTAAATCTCATCTTTTCTCATATTCCCTTACTGGTAAAATCAAAAGGTGGAGATCAAGCTTTGACTGTTCCCAGTTTATGGGCAACTTGTAACTTCACATATTTCTATTGGTGGCAATTTCCGTGTTAGAAAAGGTTTATTTGAAGTGTGTGTGTGTGTGTGTGTGTGTGTGTGTGTGTGTGTTTGAAATAACACACTTTACCTTTTTTCTTTTTCTTTCTTTTTCTCTCATACAATAAATTCCGACTGCAGCATCCTCTCCCTTCACTCATCCCAGTTTATCCTCCCCCAGCTCTTCTCCTCTCTCTCAGATCCACTGCTACTCTGTTTCCCTTCAGAAAAGAGCAGGCATCATAGTGTTATAAATGGAATCTGGCAATAAATAAATAAGTAAACAAACAAACAAACAAATAAATAAATAAATAAGAAGACTAGGCACATACCTACATATCAAGGCTAGACGAGGCAACCAATTATCAATTATCTCTTAATTGTTAATTAAGAGATAATTTCTTAAAACAAATTATCACTTTAATAGCTTAAGGTGATTAGGTTTAGTGTACATTATAAGGGATTTATATATGAATGAAACATTTATGAGTGTTGGAGTATTTAATATAAGTATTCTACTTAATTAAGTATTTTAGAGAAATGTGATACTCTAAAATTACACAAACTGCTTGAGGAAAAAAGGCTCTAGATTGAAGAGTTGAATATGTTTCTTAAGAATCCGTATGAGACAGAGGCAAAACATATTGAATTGCAGATTAAAGCATAGTTCATGTTTAGGAACATTTTCATATTTCAAGATGGATCGTTTCATTCCTTTGTGCATTTGTATTTTGTATCCTCCACTGAGATGAAAATACATATAGAACAGAACAAACTCACCACTTACTAATCAATGTGACATCTATATTATTCTTTGTTTACAATTTTGGAGATAGGATAACTGGGTGAATAAGTCACCAAGTCTCTGTAGAGAACATATTGACATTTACAAATACTTTACATTTGTTGGATCATTCACCTAGAGCAGTTTTTAAACACCTTTGTATTTTCAAGAAACTCATAGCTGATAGATACGTTCATCTGTTTGTACACATGTTAAACTTCTCACTTTAGTGTTTATGCAATATAAACATTTAAAGGTTTCTATAAAAGAAAAAAAGAATTCACCATACAACAGTCAGTCCAAAATCATGAAAGCATTCCATGGAATGTTGGAAAAATACCTTTTGAAGAGCTCTCTCAGGTAGTGGTCAAAGATTCCATCCAACCTTAATAAGATGAGAAAAATGAGTAAGATCTCTTACATGAACAAAAATTCAATTCTACCATTCATTTTTCTGTGACCTTGCAAGAGTCATTTACATCTTTCATATTTATAAAATAAACAAAATAAAATCACATCTCCAATCCAATTCCCACACTGTGTCTACAAATGACAAACTAGTGTCTTACATTATATCTCATGGAGAGGTTATTATTTGAAAGCCATTAAGTATTATTTTCTTCTTTGACTATTTACCCCAATTATGTTTGAAGGCTTATAGTAAATCTTCAGGTAAGAGTGAGTACCATTTAATAGAATAAATGACATTCAATATGCATAGCATGCAGCATGTCCTTTCTACAGTGAGATGCTGTGGTGTTAGTTCTGGGGCAGAGATTCGGATGAAATTTTGTAGACTTGGAAATCTCTGGAGAGATTCCCTCTGAGACCACATGAAGTTCTTCATCTGCATTCCCAGTGAAGAAACAATTATTAATCTATAGGGATAAAACTGGTTCAACTTTTTCTAAATTTTTATTTCTCCAATTATAAATTCATTACTTTTCTCTGCCAAATGTTAAAAATAATGAATTGTGCATATTATTATGCTGTGGTATCATGAGATATTTCTGTACACACATGCATTTCTTAAGGTTAAAATTCATGGTAAGCATGCTTGTCTCCTGAAATATTTATCGTTTCTTCATGGTGAAGGCTTTAAAAATCTTTTTTTTCTAGCCTTAAAAAATATGTAGTAGTGTTTTATCTATAATTTCCTACTGTTTAGCATCCTACTGCTTCTATGTAGGTGTAAGTTAATATCAGTTTCGAATTTAGATTCCCAAATATAGATAAAACATAAGCATAAATCAAATATTTAAAAAATAGACCTTGATTAGACTTTTAAGTCAGTAGCTATAACTAAGTAGGTTGATAACATATAAAAACTTTATAAATTTTAGTGAAGGTTTGAAATTAATTAAGTTTCTAGGGGCTGGAGAGATGATCAGGCAGTAAAGTGCTTGCTTCACGAGTGTTAGGACCTGAGTTTGGATCCTCAATATCTCCTTAAAAAGTGATTCATGCACAATGACCCACAGCTGGACAATGTGCAGAGAGTGAGAAACTATGGAGCATTCAGTCCTGAATGAGATGTCTTCTTCTTTTTTTTAAGGTAAATTTTGTTTATTATGTGACATTTTAAGAGATCAGTATTAGCTGAGATTAGGGCGATCTTTAAAATTTTAATTAATTAATTTATTACTTCAGGTTAGATCTCCACCAGAGTGTCCTCTTTCCACCCCTCCCAGTCCCGCCCTCCCACCCTCTAACCCCTAACCCTTCCATCCCTCTCCTCTGGAGTGGAGTGTCCCTACATAACAGTCCCCTGACCCAGTTCAGCAGTCATATGAGGGCCAAGAGCCTCCTCATACATTGGGGGCCTACAAGGCAGCACCACTAGGGAAAAGTGTCTCATTGACAGGAAAATGTCTATGTTCATGTTCCCTTTGAGGCATTGGTTGTAGCATAATTATCCTGCACTATATGGATAAAATATGACTATAAGTGAATAGATGCCATGTGCATCCTCTGAGTCTGGGTTAGCTCATTCAGAATGAGCTTCTCTAGTTCCATCCATTTGGCTGCAAATTGCATGATTTCGTTGTTTCTGATGGCTGAGTAGTATTCCATTGTGTAAATATATCACAGTTTTTCTTTAATCTTCTCTGCATCAGGGGTCAGGAGTCTACACGGAAGAGGAGTCAGAAAGATTGTAAGGGCTAGAGGTGGTAGATTACTCCAGAGGAACCGTGTCTTTCATATGCCACAGAACTGAATCACATATGAACTCACAGTGACTGACAGCATGCACAGGGTATTCACAGGTTCAAGCCAGATGGAATTTTAGCTCTAAGCACTGAAAGAGAAAAGTGAAGAGAAGGTCCTACTCTTAAAAATGAAGCTACTTGTAATTGACATCCACTCGCAAAGGAAAAATCAGTTTTCTTCAATGGAGTCTCATTGAGTATATCAATTATATTTCAAAACAGGCCCCATGCTCAGGAGTAGTTGGCCAACAAACGAACTCTGTTTTACTTCTTGTGTGAGGACATTTATTTATTTTTTGATATAATTTATCTTGTTGATTTTTTGTTTTATTTTTCATGTCGAGAGAGAGAGAGAGAGAGAGAGAGAGAGAGACAAAGAGATGGGTTGAATCAGTAAGTAGGTGAGCATGAGTAGGATTGGGGAGGAGAGTTGGGGGAGGAAACAATAATCAAAATACATTGTTTGATAAAAACCTTTTTTAATTTATAAAAGAATTAAATTGATGCCCCAAAGTATTTCAAACTTGAGAAAAATTGAAACAATCAATACATATTCCAAATTTTAGGCATGTGACTTAAAATTTTAGAATATTTGTTTATTAACTTTTAAAATTGATATGTTATTGATAACAAAATTTTTGATGTTTGATAATTATAACTAAGTGCTATATTTCTATGTTATTACTCAAATAAAACTAATTATGCTCATCTTCATATATTTTCTCTATTACATATTATCAAATAACCGTATTGGTTTTATATAATACTTTACCAAATGAGGTTTATCTTACAAAACAAGTACCTCTATAAAGAGATTTACCTAGCAATCTTAAACTTCTGTATTGAGAATTTCACTAATACAGAATATTATTTGATCCAACCCACCCTGACTCCCTCCTCTCCAATTCTTCCCCTATTTTCCTACCACTTTTTTCTGTAAATTTCATGAGTCCTCCCTCTTAAACCAATTGAGTCTGCTTAGTAGTGGCTGGTATATGTGTGAGTGTAGGACTGTCTACTTAAAGATGGGCAAATTTTCAAGGTCTACATTCCTGAAGAAAACTTAATGTTCCTCCTTGAGCAGTCATATTCCCAAAAGCTAATAATCTAGGGGTGGGATTTTAGGGTCACCTCCTCTATCCATGCTGGGTTTTTGGCTTGTTTGATCTTGTATATGTAGTCTCATTGCTATGAGTTTATATGTATATTAACCCTGTCATATCCAGTAAGTACTGTCTTATAACCTTTCTATTACCTTTTTTTTATTCAACATGGGGTTTGGGGTATGACTATGGTATAGATGTCCCACCTAGAGCCAAACATTCCACAGTCTCTTATTTTATGCACATTAGTCAACTGTGTCTGAATTAATTATTGTAGAAATAATGAACTAATATTTATATTTGAATTTATATTATAGTTAATTGGTTGTGGGGTTAATCCTTAATCTGCTATTATAAATGATCATACAGAAACACTTAATGAAAATTAGCAAGCTTTAGCCTGGATTGTATAATCTTAGCCATCTAAGCTAGATTTTAATTGTATTCCTCAATTACAACACACACACACACACACACACACACACACACACACACACATATATATATATTTTTTTACATCGCCTTGCACTGTTATTCTCCACACTATGCCAATATCCAGGCCATGTGGAAATAGGATTCTTCTATCTAACCCATGCCTATATCCTCCTTCCTCCTCTAGGCTTCTTCTTTCCATCATTCTCTCTGCTCCTCCAAAAGTCCATGGATCTTAGCTCTGCCTACATCTTTCTCTCTGCCCAATCACAGGGGTCAGCATTTATTCAACTAATCAACTCCAAAGTAGGTAGAGTAAGGTTCACAAAGTGCAGCAACCATATTCTGGTGCCAGTAATTAGCAACAAAATATAAACAGCTTTCAGGTTACCCCTACATATCATTATCACCTGGCAAATAGAAGATCTGATGAGAGTTGAAGGATGCACCAATCATTCGTTATAAAAATAAGAACTCAGTGAGAAGATTAATGCTATGTCCATTTAGCAGAATAGAATTAGGTTTCCTCTAGGGCTTATGACCTAGTCAGCTATGGTCTCTTGGCCTAGTTAATGGTACCAGGCACAAACCTTGTAAAGTGGGCTTTAAAATCACAAAGAAGGAGATTGGTTACTTTTATGAATGCCATCTCATTATTGACCAATAGATCTGTCCTTTTAGTACAGTTATTATCATAGTTCTGGATAATAACTTGGCAAAAATTTTGAATGCTTTTCTACACTAGTAGCATAAATAGAAACTTCCAGCACAATGAAAGCTAGCTAGTAGAGATGAAGCTTCTAGGTTGATACCACATTGATTTCTCTATGTCATGTCATTTGAGTATGAAGTGTATTCAGTAATAGGGTCTTAGTGCCAAGTTATGAATGGTAACTGAGAGTAATTGCTAGCCTATGATATCTGTGAGAGGTATTGTCTCCTTATTATAGAACAACTGAATTTAAACTCTTTATGTATATGTGACATATCTTTATCTGTATATATATGCATATATATGTATATGCATTTTTACAAGGCTTTTGTACTATTATTATAGTAGTAGTATCATCAATATGCAGGTTAGGATTTAAACATAAGAATTTTGATAGAAACAAGAGTTTGTATCATGTATCCTATCAGAAGTATTGAAAAATTAATTAAATTTTCTCTAGTCTAATTTTATTCCAGTCATGTCAAGTTATATAAAGAATATTCTATATAAAGAAAGATTGTTTTGTTATAAGACCAACTAAACAATAAATTACTAATGTACATTTTATTTATAGTTTATAACAATTATCTTTACAGAGTTGATAAATGACACAGTTGAAATTATTTCAGTGAACAAAAAAGGCTGAAATAAGGAACCATGATAATGATTCCAACCTCAGATCATCCTCTGCAGATCACATGCTGGCTGTAATAAATAATACATAAATGACAATGGTTTGTTTATAGTTGACTTTACCCTGCTAGGCCACCCCTTATACAAACTGACTTGGATTCCTGAGTGAGGAGAAGCAGGAAAATTTTATGCTAAAGTTGGATCAACGATGATAATTTAGTAATGTTTCAAATTATCCCACCTTTCCCCCCACCCCACCCTTTAAAATTATTTATTTATTTATATTTAAGGTGCATCATTTCCACCCCAAAATCTACCCCTTTTAGTGCTATAAAAGGCTATTGTTGTTGTGACAATAATTATAATACAGAACAATAAGAACAATTAGGCAAGAATTAGGAAAATTATTAGGTATAACATTCATTCCAAATATCCAGTCCATATGTATTTGGCAACTAATAATAATATTCTATTTTCTATCTATCTCATTGTGCTTAAAGTTCTATACCTAATTCAGTTTCCTTAATAACTTGCATTACCAACTTTACAAAATCTTCTTAGACCTTATCTTAATTTCACGTTAGAATGCTAGACTGCAGGTTGCCACATAGCTCACACCCTCTTGGATATCATCTTGTAAGTTTTCTTCTTATATATAAAGTATATATTCATTGTTTGGTATTAAAATGCAGTTAAAAGATTTAAAATGTTGTAAGTAAATTAAGGATTACTACAGTTTTAAGCTTGGCTTCTAAATCTCTTAAGACTTAAGTAATTTGGAACTAAGATAAAATATTTGAGCAAGGAAAGATACTTAAGGGAATGCCGTTAGCTTTAGTTGGTCTCATGGTAGAATAACATACCTAGGACATACCAGTTGCAACAGACAGAAAACATTAAATTACATACTAGGAATTACAGGATATGCACAATAAAAGTTTATTTTTCACAATAAACCTATTTTACTTTCACATTCAGATTTTCATGATTTCTGCTCCTAGTTCATCTCCAGGTCAAAAACATTGGGATGCAAATTCCAGCTACAATTTCCATAATGTCCATGAATTTGTTTAGTGGATATAGGACTTAGTACAACAATTACCATCTGTAGGGGTTAGATAAATTAGATTTAGAAAATATATAGGGGTTTCTGATACTGTCTCTTAATTCGGGGCATGAAGAGTATTATCAGCATGTGGACTAAAAACAGGAAACAAACAGGAGACTTAATGACTGAAAAACAAGGTTGAAGTCAGGAAAAACAGGAAAGACTCAATAGACTGAAAAACAAGGTTGAAGTCAGGAAAACAGGAAAGACTTAATGGACTTGAAGAAACAAAGTATCTGGCCTGACATTGTTTTCAGCTGCTAAGTGGGCAGAACCCAAATTAAGCTGAAACAGAGTTCCTCCTATTTAAGGACAGTGCATGGAGCCCAGAAGAAGGGAAGAGGCCCCTGATGCTAGAGAGCTCCAAGAGTCCTGCTGAAAAAAGGGCTGGCCATTGATGGCCAGCTCTCTCCCTGAAGCAGAAAGAAGCCGGTGAGCAAAGAAAGCCTGAGCAAGACACCAAAAGGCCAAGGACTGGACCCTGTGGCTCAGCTTTTGCCTAGAGGGGTTTGATCTGTCCAAACAGTGGCCTAGGGGAAATTGTGCCTGGCTTTAAGGACTGAGGCAGAGCAGCTGAGTTCCTGATTCAAAAGAAGTTGGTCTGCAGATGGCTGGGGTCTCCCACAGAGAAGAAAGCATGAAGCCTTATTTAAGGTGAGACTGCAATAACCAACTTACCCTGATGAACCTGCATCTGAGAGATCCAGAAAAAGGACTGCTAAGTGTGTTAAAGAATCTACGACAAAGACTGTGTTCCTGACGACTGAGGACCTACCTCAGAGACTGTATCATTCTAAAAGGTTATGAAAGTAGTTGTTATAATTATCAATAGGTTTAGTGGATAGGTTAAAGGGGTTGTAGGGATTTATAGGATTAATAGTTAAGAAATTGTTGGTGTTTGTTATAAGTGAATTTAGTAATAAATAAATAAGAGTTAAATAATAATTTAAAAGTTCGGTTACAACCAGCAAATAAAATTATAATCCTAACTTGTACTATATAACTCTTTGTATATTGTGATCTAGTAAAGATGCTTGGTATTTCTTGATTTCAGAAGTGTTTAATACACAAGATGGAGCTTCCAGATGAAGTAGAATTAGAAGTTTGGTGTCAAAATTTGTGTCATTTGGATTCTCCCTACATTTTCATATTCTTCTATCCTTCATATATCCTCTCCTTATTTTCATGTAAGATTTCTCTCTTTGTATGTGAATATCTATCGTAGTTGTTCAAAGTACAAGAATGCTTTTATGTTTTAGTCATCATGGATATAAACCTACATGTATAGATTTTAGTGGATTATAAAACTATAAAGTAGATTATAAAATATGAATAATATATGCATACAATAAATGCCTTTATTTTAAAAATATTTAATGTATAGGAGATCCATCATTTGTCTCATTATCTTTCTATTCTCAGAACACAAGAGACATTGATAAAATAAAGCATAAAGTAAAAGAAATTGTAAATTGTAAAAGTTGCAGGTAAGTTTATGGAGATAGAAACAATTATCCCAAGTGAGGTAACTAACAGCTAGAAAGATAAATATCATATTTCTTGTCATTTACAGATACTAATTTCAAATTTTTATAAGTGTGTTATTATTTTAACCTTATTATCATTGATTTTCTGAATTGCATAAGAAAATTTAGAAGCATTTAAATCATGCCTGTTATGGAATAGCCACTTATTTGTAAATCAAGAATGCTTACAAAAAAAGTTTGAATTTGTTTTTTTTTTTTTGTAAGTGTCTCTTACCTAAATATCTTATAAATTTGAAGTGGGGCCTGGAAATTTGACTTGGTGTTCAAAAGCACTAACTGCTCTTGTAGAGAATGTAAATTCAGTTACTAATATTCACATGATGGCTCACATACCTGAAGTAGTTAGGTGTTTTATACAACTATTCATTTTATTTTATAAATTTAATGTATTTTCTACGAGCAACAACATCTATTAGAATATTGTTTGAATTTTATTAAGTGAGTCTGATATAAAATAAAAGAATTTAAGGAAATATCTGATACTCTTTGGAATGTTATAAATGCAACTCAGATCAAATGGTTTGTCTTTTTGAGTTTCAGGTGTAGAAAAGTTTGGATTTCAAATGTTTGCAGTGCCCTGCTCTATAGCCTTTAGATAACTTTTTAAGAAATTGAAACAAATAAGCTATATAAAATCCTAGGTGCTGTCCAATCCTCCATACACTTAATGATCAATGTATTTGGCTAGGGCAATAGAATTTTCCAGATTTATTGATCCCCAGTAATGCACAAAACACCCTTCCTAATGATGGTAATTTTCAGACTGAAGCAAACATCGAGACCAATAGTTCTGAACTTAATTCTTAGTTTCATTTGTCAAGAATATGATTATTTGTTGCTTACAATTGTGAAACAGTGATTTAGCATTGCTCAGTTCACCTAATGGTTAATAAGCCATGTTTCTACTACCAGGTAAGTCTCTATGGACAGAATTAGAGCATGAATTTAGACCTTTTTATATCATAGTTATATATTATATAATTTTGTAACTACTCTCGTGTGTTTTATTACATGTTCTTAAGTTTTATATGATCTCATTAATTAAAATACATTCCTCATTTTAAAAATATTACCAAGATTTTGGCGACTGCAATAACATTCTACAGTGATGCCCATTTGATCTTCTCATGAAGTCTGGGATTAGTTAATATAACATATATAATCTCATTCGCTATATGAGCCAACCATGATTATAGCAATTCAAATATATGTTTGAAAATCAATCACGTTTATATTTAGCAAAGCAATGGCCATGCTTCTTAACTGTCTTAAGTCTGTGATAAACACATATGATTTTTTCATATTACCACTATATTTGAGCATACAACTTCTGATTGTCTCTTATGCAAAGTACAGCAATATATTAAAAAAATGCAGTTTAAGCTCTCAGTGAACCAACTGAAAAATGGTTGACGTTAAGTGATGTTCAAGTTCTATCCTCAAGTTCATGAGGGTTATGGGTCTGACCCATAGGCTTACCTTCTTTACTGAGCAGTATAGTATCCAAACACAGCACCTTCATACATAATAAGGACACAATACATAATTCAATCCTTGAAAGTAGGAAAATGTCTTTATTTTCAGACTCTTAGTGTTTGACATGGATGTTGAAGAACTTCAAATGTAAATAAAGTATACACACACACATACATTCACACACGTGTGTGCTTTAGAATCCTCTAACACTTGAGTCCTGTGTTTCCTAGTCTTCCTTCTTAAATAAAGTATCTGAGCTCTTTAAATTTCATAACATATTATTCATAAAAAGGAATATTACATAAATAACCCTAAGGACATTTGCTCTGAAGGGTGCCTGCTGCGAAAAAAGTAATCTTCATTATTTCTCATACTTGGTAAGGGGTGATTATTGTTTTATCCAAATAAAGAATGTAACTGTTATTTTTCCCCAGGGAAAGTGATTTTACTAACATGCCATTTGCAGAGAAATCAATTGTTGATTCAAGACAATTATTAACCGTCAGATCAATAACAAATGTAAAAGAGGCTCTTGTTTTGAGCTACTTCCATTAGTGAGAGGTCAATGGAGATATCACATGTTAAAATGAGGCAATCAGGAAAGAGTTCTATAGTCATGAAGCTCTCATAGGAAAAATATCCCAAGAGGACTTCAACAAGCCCTCATTTCACACAACTGGTCAGTAGATGTAAAGATTCTATGGGAATCCAACTCTGTTTATCTCTGGATACATGGGATTATTTTCATTAATTGTTTAAACAATTTTGTTGGTAATGAAGGGATTACAGGATTTAAATTTGGCATTCAGGTTAAGGGACTGGAATTTATATTTTGTGTACACAGTACATGTAAGCTTCCCTTAATTGAAATTACTTAACTTTTGAGAAGAAATGTCAATGTAGTCAATTGTTTTTGAACTCTCCTGAGTTTAATGAGATTTGCTAACAAATAAGTTAATGAAAATTAGTTGTTGTAATAAATATTCTTTGCCTTTGTGGTACTCAAATACAGTGCTTATAATAAATATGAAACAAATAAACAGCATAAGAAGCACACAATTGTGCGGACAGAGATATACTCAGAAATATTAAATAAAAAACAGTACGTAACAATGAAAGAGAAAAGAGGAATTTTACTTTGTATTAGTTTATCAGAATACTTTCTGAGGAAAATTAATATTTCATTCAGTCCTAAACATGATAGAGGACCAGAATGAGCATACTTGTGTAAGAGAAAATGAAAATTTCGTGGTAAGAGTCCAGAGTTTCAAGGCAATATAATCTCTAAAACAAACCATGTAGTTAGACCATCAACAAAGGGCCATCAGTGGTAGTTTCCATTGCAGTCTCCTCCTCAAAGCCAAGAACACTATTTTGATTGGTTGTAGTTTTCTATATTGGTCTTTGTCTGTTGCAAAGAGAAGTTTCTTCGATGAGAGGTAAAGACTATGGGTTTAAGGACAAACATTTAGGTTGTTGTTAGAAATAATGCTGGTTTAGTAAAGTGGTGGGTGTGCATTCTCCTCCAATATACGTGTTTTCACTAGCACGAATAATTGGCTAAGTGTCTAGTACCAGGCAAGGTTTCCCTCTTGATGACTAGACCTTAAGTCCAGTTAAAGAACTGTTGGTTACTACCAAGGTATGGGTGCTACTACTACACCCTTATTGTCATCATGCTATGCTCATTGTTATGGATACATCTTCAAAACATTCTCAGGAAAACTGTGGAATAGAGGGCAGAAAGGTTGTAAAACCAAGATTAAGGAGTTTAGTGTAAGATTGTCTCCTAATAATGTCAGAAGCTACGCCTATAATGTCTCATCAATGTGACTGCCTAAAAATGTGCTGAACAGGGACAACAGCTCTGCTAAAGTGGACTGGGAAGCTCACAAGGCCTCAACACTGTACAAAGAATTATAGGAAACAAAAGATAACTGGGAAAAGGGGAAATAATTTTCCTTCGGGAAGATCACTGAAATAGATAATTTTCTGTTCTCAGCGTTCTTTAATATGCACTGCTAGTGCAGTCACCCTAATACCCTAAATATGCATCCTTTAGCCACTAAATTAACAGAACATATCTCATTCCTTCCAGATGTAAAGAATAATAAATTTTCAAATGATAAATTTTGAAGGTCATTTCCTCTTAGATCTCTTTATGTCTAATCTAGATTGGAGGATAAAATAACTGAATAGTAAATAGGATTGCGATATAATTATAGAAATGATAAGAACTCTGAGTGTTGAGAAGTATGCACACTGATCTTGCTTGTTTATAATTGTCCTAGAGGTGAACAAAGTGGACACATGTCCCTATTCCTAACTCAGAAGCAGTATCTAATTGATAACCATTTGGAAATAAAAATTTAGCTTCCTCCAGGGAGTTTAACTGGGGAAATATACTACTCTGAAGGGCAGCACAGCAGCAGATGACCAGCAGGAAGGAACTCAATGGCATACTGGGAGATTCCATGCCTATAATGTCATCAGGGTTTTTCTTTTTACATTTTTTATTGCTTAATGGAGTCATCTAATTGTTTTCTATTTTCAGTTTTAATTTAATTTTATGTATATATTTTTTTCTGCTCTCTTTTACCCTACAGGTTTTGGGGGTACACATTACAGCTTCTAGTTCAGTGTTTTATGGAATTTCTGTGTGAATGAGTGGGTCTCAGTTTCTTCAGCCTTCTCTTGGCACTTTCTGTTTTTTTTTTTCCAATTCCTATGGGTTAGTTTTTGTTTTATTTCATTATATTATAACATATTTTATCTTTATCCCTTAGAAGTCTGTTGGTTTTCTAATAAGAAACAGAAAGGGGGTGGATCTGGATGGGAAAGAAGGTGGGTAGGAACTGGTAGGAGTAGAGAGAGGGGAAACTGTAATCAGGATATACTATGTGAGAAAGTATCCATTTTCAATAAAACAATAAAAGAATAAGTGCAGCAAATATCTCATGGGTAAGAAATTTATCATACAACATAATAAAAACACATTTGAAACTTATACCCAATAGATAAAAATAGCCAGCTAGTCCCTTGTCTGTAGTATGTTATAATTTACAGTTTCATTTATTTGTGTATATTTGTTTGTATATATGTATTCCAGTGTGTAGTGAGACTTTTGGTTTCTTTAAAAACCCAGTTATGTTATGTGAATATGATTTTGTTTTAATCCCCAGTATGGGATAGAGTTGCTTCAGTTTGTCTATGATTTTCTCATGCTCTAGCAGGAGCATGTTTTCTGCCAGCAGCAGATAGTTTAATTCTGAGGATTCTGTAGAGGGTATTAATACCAGAGCCCAGAGAGGGTCTGGGGGACTCTGAAGAAGGCAGCTACTGCTCTCACTGCTTCTGTTCTCCCACACTGCTCCTGGTTCATTCTGCTTCTATGTTTGCTATTGCTGGTTTCCTGGACTACTGGATATCCTGAAGACAAAGATCGATCTTGCCCTAAAGAATCCAAAAACCTTAATCAGCAGAAAATAGAAAAAAGACCTCAATGCCCCTTTTCCCTCTAACCTTATTTTTCTTCTACCTGGTGTTGGGGTGTTGAAAGGAATACGGTTGAAAGGGTGATAGAGATATAAGAACCCAAATAAAATAGATTTAAAAATATGCCAACACCAGTGAATGTGGATCGCTTGTGTGTAAAGGCCAGAAATGTCAACTGGGTTCTCCATTCTATTCTGTTGCTCCACATATCTACTTTTATGCCAATATCATGTTGTTTTCTTGTTAATGTGGTTCTGCAATGTATCTGAAAATCAGGCACTGTTACATATCCAATATTGATCTGTTTACTAACTTTTACATTTTAAATAAATTTCATAAATGCATACCATATTTCTTGATCACATACACCTTTAACACTCCCTTCCAAATCCTGCTAGTTTGGCCAACACAGGTTATTGCCATTGATTATGGTTGTACACCAAAACTAGTGTACAATAATAATGTACTAGTAAGAGAATATTGCTGAAGACAATGTATATTTTTAGTTTCAGGATACAGAGAGCTCAATCTCAATCTGATCAGAAAATTCTCCTCTTGAGGGATGCTTTCCCAGGGATGGAAGTTTCTTTTCTGGCTGCTAGTGGGCAAAAGAGAGCATTGGTTATCCTGTGTGCTACAGTATAGACCTTCCAGGTAAAAATGTGCTCTCTCTTGCAAAAGTGAAGGGCTGTTATCACGATAGTTTCTGATTGGATTTGAAGCCAGAATTTGATTGCTTTGCCCAGGATAGCTTTGGGTATTCTTGATCTTTTGTGGTTACATATGAAATTTTGTATTTATTTTCTGGTTTCATGAAGACCATCATTAAATGTGTATATTGCTTTTAGCAGTATAGGCAGTACATGTAGATTATATATGGATACCCATATTTACTTATGAACTATTCATAATATCTACAATGTGCAATCAGTACAGGTGTCCATCAGCAAATGAATGGATAAAGAAAATACAGCAGGCATATACAGTGGAGTTTTTATTTGTCTGTCAAGAAATAAATAATGTCATTTTCAGAACTGGAATTCATGTGAAAGTGAAATAAATTATACTCGGAAAACAAGTATTCCATTTTCCCTCTTTCCGGAAGAGTAAATAAAAGATTTTTTTAAAAAGTAAATATGAAAGTCATAAGTAAATTGACAATTAGGGCTTAAACCCAACCCTTTTAAATTAATCAACACTTATTTATTAGTAACTATGTTCACTTATAATAAATATAAACACTTACTTAACTACTAACCCTACAAATTCCTACAACCCCTATTACCTAACCACTAAACCTATTGATAATTATTACAACTATTTTCATAACCTTTTAGAAGGATACAGTCTCTGGGGCAGGTCCTCAGTCATCAGGAACACAGTCTCTGGGGTAGACTCTTTAATGCACTTAGCAGTCTTCCTTCTGGAATATCTCAGACATAGATCCATCAGGGTAAATTGGCTATTACAGTCTCACCTTAAATAAGGCTTGAGGCTTTCTTCTCTCTCAGACCTCAGCCGTCTGTAGGCCAACTTACTTTCTTCGTATCAGCAATTCTGCCACTCTGCCTCAGTCTTTAAAGCTGGCCACAGTTTCTCAGGCCACTGTTCGGAGAGGTCAACCCCTCTAGGCAAAAACTGAGCCACAGGGTTTAGTCCTTGGCCTTTTGCTGTCTTGCTGAGGCTTTCTCTGTTCACCAGCTTCTTTCTGTCTCAGGGAGATCTGGCCATCAGCTCACCATCACTTTCTCCATCAGATAACACAAACTACTCATTGTCCTTCGCTAGCATTAGATCTCTCTAGCATGCGGCTCTCTAGACTCCATCCACTTGTCCTTAAATAGGATCTCTCCTTGTTCCACCTGCTTCAGCTTAATTTGGACTCTGCCCACTTAGCAGCTAAAAACAATGCCAGATCATAAAGTCTTTCCTTGTTTCACCTGGCTTCAACCTTGTTTTTAGTACATAGGCTCCCCTCGTTTCACGTGACTTCATCCTTGTTTTTAGTCCACAAGCTGATAAGCTAATTGCTCACCGCCAAGTTGATCTTCATGCCCAGATTAAGAGACTATATCAGAAACCTAGATATTTACTAAATCTAATTTATATTAATCTAACTCCCTACATAGGGCAGAGTAAAGGAAATGGGGAGAGGGTAGAAAGGAGAAGATAAGAGCTGGTGCATTGGAATCAATCACATTGAAGCATGATATGTGTATGAGAGAGAATATCACTACAAAACTCATAAATATGTATATTTTACATGAATTAATAATAGACTAATAAAGACATAAATTCCAAATATTAAATACATAATGGGACATCTTTTTTCTCTAAGGATTTTTATTACTGTGTACTAATTGTGCAACATAGTGAACTTACTTATAAAATTTCATTTAGCTATATAATGTAATTTGATAATATATTCCTTTCTCTGTAACCTTCTTTTTATCTTCTATTTGCTCTCATAGTATATGATAGTCTTCATTTAACTTTCATTTCTTCTTTATTCCACATATGGAAGAAAACATGAAATGTTTGCTTTTGCAATCATTGACTTACTTTATTTACTTAACAGGATGATATCTTGTTCTATCTATTTTTCTCCAGAAAACATGATTTTATTCTTTGTGACTGAAAAGATATTTCGCTAACCATTCACTTGCTGATTGGTATATAGGCTGATTTTATAGCTTGATTACTAAGAATGATGTTGTGGTAATCATGAATTTGTAAATGTCTCTAGAGTAAATTGATTTTGATTCTTTTCAAGTATCTTGCCCAGAAGTGGTATATATAAATGACATAGTGGTTTTATTTTTTAATTTTTTGAAGATTTTTTTCTTCAAAAGGGGTTAAGGAGGGGTTAAGGGGAAGAAGGTGGGAGGGTGGGACCGACTAGAGGGGGGAGTTGGGAGGGAATTGTGATTGAGATGCAGCTTGATGAAATAAAAAAATCTTTCATACTGATTTCCATATAGGCTGAATTAATTTAAATTCTTTACATGAGAGTATAAGGATTACTTTTTAATGTTTTGTATTAAAAGCATGTAGGCAAAAGAAGAAATCTTTAAAAACAAAATGTTTTCAAGTAAAAAAAAATAAAGAAAAGTGCTCCATGTAGAAAATAAAAAAGTAACTACAAATACAGACTGCTTTCCTAAAAGGACAAAACTTGGAAGCAGGTAAGTCAACAGCCTAGCTCTGCCAAGACAGGGTAGGCAAGTCCTTCATAATTTCTGCTTTACACTTATTGTCTATCAGAGAAACAGGGCCAAAGGATGAAGATTGATGCTGTAATGTATGGAGAGAAATTGGGAACTGTCCAGGCAGCCAGTTGTATGTCATTTCTTAGTTTTGGATGATGTTGGCCCTCCACTTCCTGTATAATCAGATATATTTATCCCTCTCAGTTCTCGTATGTGATTGAAGACTAGATAGCTAGAGTCTCATAGTTAAATTTTGAGTTGTTTAGGAATTAAGAGGGTGTTCTGGATCTAAGATGTTTTTAAAACTGTGACGCAAGTTAGAATGGAAGCTGAGTTGGATATGGTACTTTAAACTCATGGAGATGATTGCATAGTAGGATGTTAAAGTCAGTTGCCAAATACATATGGCCTGGACATTTGTAATGTATGCTAAGCCTTATAATTCTCATAATTGTGGCCTAATTATTTCTGTTGTTTTGTATCAGATTTATTGTTATAAGAAAAAGAGCCATTTGTTGGACTGAAAGGGGGAGCTGTTGTGGGGAAAAAGATATACCTTAAACTTAAAAAAAAAGGAAGTGGATGGAGGATTTAAGAGGGAAGAGGGTAGGAGGGTGGCGTAGGGAGGGGATTGTGATTGAGATGTAACTTGAAGAAATAAAAAAGTAACTACAGATAATATTAATACATCATTTTTATTTTTATGAAGCTGAAATTGGTCTCCATGGACAATTTAATTGTTGAGTCTCTCAGTGACTGGAATGAGAGATTTATCTGTCCTCTTGGGCATCTAGTCTCTGAAGGACTTTATGCCTGTTTCAATTCCCTGGATCCCTTATATTCTCTAGAATCTCAACATGGTTCTACTTGACACTGTTTTCAGTGGAGCAGCCAAAGGTCCATTTTTTTGGTGGTCATTTGTTGGTTTTAATGTAAAAGGCTGTTATTGCAGTTAGTGGATTCATTTTAGATTTATTTTGTCTATTCTTTAATTGTATGCATGTGTGCACATGTGAATATGTTAGCATATATACCTGCAAAGGTTAGAGGGATCAGATTAAGTGGATTTTAAGCTATAGGTAGTTGGAGGTCTCCTGAGGTAGGTTTTTGGATGCAAACTCAGGTCCTCTGCAAGAGCAGTATATGCTCTTAACTCGTGAGCCATTTTTATCCCCTTTCTAAGTGGCTTTTGAACATATAATATTATAATCTTTTAGCATTAAAATTATATCCCTCAGCTAAGAATGAGGTCTGCATTTAGGAAGGCAACCTTCTATTATAGTTGCTCACAACCACACAATGATCAGACTTTCTTCTATTTGCCCAAATACAATTCCTGTGTGATGGGTTGAACATTCTACAATCTCTATGTAGTCATCTGCTGTTATTGAACTTCAGTCTTTGCGAATGGTCACTAAGAATAACCTCTTCAACAGTATTCTTTCTTTGGATGTGACTTGCAGTTGGATCCTAAGTGACACTGTGCCACTTTCTTTGAAGAACAAGGTAAGTTTCTAGCTCAATCCTGTCTGTGGTTTATTTAGACTGTGGAAATAGAGAGCGTACTGACCAAGAGCAGCAATTTACCACAGATTCATAGTTTATAACCTATGTTTCTAATGTGAGTTAATACCACTTAATTAAAATCTAGATGAAATCTCAATTCTTGTTATTATTATTATTATTATTATTATTATTATTATTATTATTTTGGGTTTTTGAGACAGGATTTATCTGTGTAATAGCTATGGCTGTCCTGGACTCGGTTTGTAGACCATGCTGGCCTAGAACTCACCCAGATCTGCCTGTCTCTTCCTCCCAAGTGCTCAGATTAAAGGTGAGCCCCACTACGCCCAGCTAAAATCACAATTACTTAAATAATAAAAGATAATATTATTGTAGTAATTTGAAGCTCTGTGATTTGGATAGTAGCTATGTAAAGAAAAAACCATAACACTTGTTTCTCTCACATTAAGGATATAGGAGATCAAAAAGAAAGGACATAAAGGTAAAAGGGAGAGTAGTAGGAATGGGAAGAACAAGAAATAGTAATAGATGGGTGAATGTGAACAAAATATATAAATGGAGAAATATCACAGTGAAATTTATAATTATATAGTTAGTTATTACAAAAGGGAGAAAAGGAAATACAGGGCCCTCAGTAAATGCTTGTTGAGACAACGAGCAAACCAATGAATAAAATGGAGGTAGTAAATGACCATGCTCTTTTTATTGAGCATTTTGTAGTTGTGGTGATGTGAATGAAAAATGTCCCACAGAGACTGGGGCATTTGAACACTTGTTTCCCAATTGGTGGTTTTACATAGAGGAGATTTCAAGCTGCAGCCTTGACAGAAGAAGTATGCCACCAAGGACAGGTTTTTTGTTTTGTTTTGTTTTTGTTTTTGAGGCAGCGTTTCTCCATGTAACAGAGCCCTGGCTGTCCTGGACTCACTTTGTAGAACAGGCTGGCCTTGAACTCACAGAGATATGACTGCCTATGCCTCCCGAGTGCTAGTATTTATTACAGGTGTGTGTGCCACAACACCCTGCTTAGGCAGATTTTTGAGAATATAAAGCTTCTCCCTATTTCCAGTTTCCTCTCTCTACTTCATGTTTGTGGTTGAGGATTCAATCTCTCAGCTTCCTGCTCCAGCCTACATGCCTGTCTGTCACTTCCCTGAAACCATATGTTCAAATAAATTCTTCCTTCTATAAGTTGTTTTTTGGTCATTGTATTTATCACAGCAACAGAAAAGTAATACAATGGTCCTACATACCTAAAGTCAAATTTCATGACTTACTTTGTGGTAACTCTTAACAGCAGTGGTCCACAAGCATCCCACTCTTTAATACAGTTCCTCATGTTGTGGTGACCCCAACTATAATATTATCTCATTGCAACTTCATAACTGTACTTTGCTACTGTTATAAATAGTAATATAAATATCTGATATGAAGGATATTTCATATGCCATCCCCAAAAGGGTCACAATCCACAAGTTGAGAACCACTGCTTTGTAGGCCCTTGCTTAAAAGGTATTAACATTTTGGAATAAAGAATATATACCAAGACTTACTATTTTTGTATTGTGATCTAGCATGGCCATGTATGCACATACACACAAACACACATACAAACACACACATGCTGGCATGTATGCAAGCATGCACACACCCATTAACGCACACACATGCATACCACTTCATACTCATGGGAAAGCAATAAAACAAAACAAAAAGCAACACATAAAGTCTTGCTTGCTCTTTGCTTGAACTGGACTTTTACATGTTTTTCTATCTTGAATAACTTATGTATGCAAAGACATAATCTATACATGCTACCTGTGACATGTTGAAAGTTATTAGTAGTAATAATTATATTGAACTTCATTATTCAATAAAATTATAGTTTGATATACTATTCAAATTCATCATGTGTTATTAGATCATGATCTTCCATGAGTAACATAACACATTTCGCTGTAACAAACTGTGCTGAATTTAATTTTTAAAATCTCATCTATAACTTATTTTGTTTGTTTTTTCCCAATAACTACAAAGTAGCAGCTGGTTCTATTTGAAATGAATTTATAAATTATGTTTTAATTATTATGTGAAAATAGAAAACTCTAAACACAGTTACTAGTTCTAAAATTCAGGCAATTTTTATAATATTACAGGTTTATTAAGAAGACTTAAGGCAGCCAGGCATGGTGGTGCATGTCTTTAACCCCAGATCTCAAGAGGCTGATGTCTATGAGTTCAAGGCTGGCTTGGTCTGCAAAGCGAGTCCAGGACAGCCAGTGTTATTACACAGAGAAATCCTGTCTCAAAAAAATATAAATAAAAATGAAAACAATGTAGTATCTGTCAGAGGGAAATGCTTTTCATGTTAACTTTAGGGAAAATGCAGTTTCCACATGCATTTCTTAGCATTTGAAAAGGCAAAATTGTCTCCAGGGGTCCATATTCGTATATCACCTAAGTTCTGTGTGCGATAGCTTTCCTAGTGAGTGAGTTGAGATGATTTGTTTCCAGCTGTGACCTAAATGTCAGCATAGGTTAGAGTGGTTCCCCTAACAGTGGTGACTAGAAAATGAATTTTGGGAGTATTTTGGATATAGGATTAATAGCATGTAGTCATAGATCATATGTGTTTAGAGCAGGGAACAGTTCAAATGGAATAATCTCAGTATTCCATTATTTTTAGAGTTTATTTAATTTGGCCAGGTATACAGAATATATTTTGAAAATTGAGAGGTAGCAGTTGACATAGGTAGACTATTCTAAAGAGGCTGACGGAAGAGAATCATGAAAAGTGTGAAAAGTGATGTAATTATACTGCTGAGTAAAATATTGTCAAGGAATAAAAGGATAAGTTATCATAATTTGTGTCTCAGAGTAAAATTTTCATATTGTTTATAATTGTGAAAGTCATATATATATATGTTTAAACAAGTTTGAATTTAAGTTAAGTAACTCACATGATGATTCTTTTTTTTAATATTTATTACTTCAGGTTACATCTCCATCGCAGTGTCCTCTTTCCACCCTTCTCAGTCCTGCCCTCCCACCCTCTACCTCCATACCCTTCACATGATGATTATTTAGAAATATGGTTAAAATATTT
Organism: Lophiomys imhausi; assembly: GCA_907164525.1. Lineage (NCBI taxonomy): Eukaryota > Metazoa > Chordata > Mammalia > Rodentia > Muridae > Lophiomys > Lophiomys imhausi. The sequence goes on from CAJQZJ010033704.1 coordinate 1,566,985, forward strand.
GTGTTGAGTTTCTTTTGATACTTTGTTTTTTTCTACAAGATACTACATATATTATTACTACTCTATTAATAATAATATGTAGTAATATTTGCTTAATGATAGTATGCTTATGTTTTAATGTGTCCTATGAGGCAGAACTCTTAGTAATTTAAACATATCGATTATTACAATGTCCAAACATCCTTGGAAAGGCAATTTATATTAGTATTTCAAACTAAGGCACAGAAAATTATTACCTACCCAAAGTTACCTGATCTGTAGGTGGATAAATGAGGAATGAAGTACAGGCAGGTCAGATCCAGAGACTATGTTATGTACAATCACAGCATGCTATCTCTCAAATGCCTGTATGGTTTCAAAGTACCTTTAAAAATATCTGCAAGAATCATGAAATTTAGGAAATGTAGGAAACATAATGTCTGTTTTTCAAATTAATTAACTAAATCTTGGGTTGCTCATGTTTGTTGAAAGGGGTAATTAAGAATGAGCATTTTAAAAATTCTGTTTGATTCCTTGTTTTCAGGCAATTACACAATAAGACAGCAAGATTATACATATTATTATTTGTTATTTTCTAGTCAAGTGGCACACAGTGTTTAGTTATTAGGTATATGACTCTGAAATGACAGTTATAAAAGTCAGAGTAGTTTACTGTTGAAACAAACTCTCAACCCAAATGAGAATATGTGATTGATACTTTTTAGACACCTGAGCTGTTGTTATATATAATATCTGAGTGGTTCTGGAAATGAACAGATAAGACGAAAAGGGTTCCATTACATTGTTAGGAAATGGTAAGTTTATGACAGTCTCATATTTATTGAGAAGGTTGACTTAGTAGTGAAATGATTCACATAACGTCATTTGAGTAATATGAATGTTCTGGAATCAGTTCTTTCACATCAACAATATATCTACTTTGCTTCATTTATTTTGACAGGTTAAACACAGTTTCAAAATGTCACACTTGGAGAACAGCACTAAGGTGACTAAGTTTACACTTTTGGGACTAACTGAAAACCCAGAGCTGGAAGTCCCCGTGTTCATAACATTCACCTTCATCTATCTCATCACACTGATTGGGAACCTCGGCATGATTGTGCTGATCTGTCTAGATTCCCGTCTCCACACCCCCATGTATCTTTTCCTCAGTAACCTCTCTCTGGCAGACTGTGTTTATTCCTCAGCTGTGACTCCAAAGGTGATGACTGGGCTTCTCACAGGGGATAAAGTTATCTCCTATGGAGGATGTGTTGCTCAAATGTTCTTCTTTGTGACTTTTGCCAGTGTTGACTGTTTCCTACTTGCTGTCATGGCATTTGACAGGCATGCTGCAGTCTGCAAGCCTTTACATTACACCACAACCATGACTGCTAATGTGTGTGCCCACATGGTGATTGGTTGCTATGCCTGGGGGTTGTTTGAGTCTGCTATACATACTGGATTAACCTTCTCGCTTTCCTACTGTGCTAATGTGGTTCATCATTTTTTCTGTGATATTCCTCCAATACTGGTTCTTTCTTGCTCTGATATCTATGTTAATGAGATTGTGCTGTTTGTCTTAGCTTCCTTCAATGTCTTTTTTGCTCTGATTGTTATTTTGACCTCCTATGCATTCATATTCATTGCTATTCTGAGAATGCATTCAGCAGAAGGACGAAAGAAAGCTTTCTCTACTTGTGCATCCCATCTCACTGCTGTGACAATATTCTATGGAACTGTAATCTTCATGTACCTACAACCAAGTTCTAGTCATTCCATGGACAGTGACCAAATGGCATCTGTGTTCTATACTATAGTAGTTCCCATGTTGAACCCAGTTGTTTATAGCTTAAGAAACAAAGAAGTTCATAATGCTTTCAAGAAAGTTGTTGAGAAAATGACGATGTTGCTGAGCTTCTAATTTAAAAAAAAATAGATCATACATTTTATTGAAAATAGCTGAGTCATGTTTTTGAAAAAATGTTGATAAAAATTTAAATGTCCATGTAAGTATTATTTGGTTTGTCCTAGTTTTGCTGAAGTATCACCTCGTTTTCTTTTCCTTTAAAAATTTTAATAAGAGCAAGAGCTGTACTGCCTCTTGGTGGTGGTCATTTGGAACTTGTGAATAACGCAAAGTTATGAAGCTGAATTATGCAAATCTGATAGTACATATGTAACTTGCTTCTTGCTTTCATCCCTGTGAAGAATGGATGACACTTCAATGAGACTGTTGAACGTACTCTTCCACTGACCCTTAGCTATCCTCAGCACACACAAAAAAATCTCTTCCTAAGTTTTTTTTTCCAATAATGTGAAGGGGCTGATAGGTTAATATAAGTTAGATTTAGTGAATATA
>CAJQZJ010033704.1:1569725-1605752 GCA_907164525.1 Lophiomys imhausi
TTAGTAATAAATAAATAAGTGTTAATAATTTAAAAGTTCGGTTACAATAATGTTTTTTAGACATGGTGTCCCTTAGGCCAGGCTAGCCACTAACTCACCATATAGCTAACATTGACCTTGAATTTTTGATGCTCCTATGTCTGCCTATATCCAGTGCTGATCGTAGGTGTGAGCCAACAAGCCTGGCTTTATGTGGTGCTGGGTATAGAACACAGGGCTTTGTGAATGTTAGATATGTCCCTCACTAGCTGAGCTACATCCCCATTGTTGTCTTTTTAAAAATAGAAAACATTGCGATTACATATAAAAGAAACATAGAAAAGTCTCAAAATAATTCAAACCATAAATCAGATCCCCAACCAGGTTTCCAGAACAATGAAAATAGCAAAGCTAGTTAGTTTGTGTGTAATGGTAGCTTTTCACTGCCCTGATTTGTCACTATTTTTTTTCTTTTTTTCTCATTTTTGATGTAGTTTTATTTTTGGAGACAGGGTCTTGCTTGTAGCCTTGGTTTACCTAGAACACATGATGCAAATCAGGATGGTCTTGAACTCACAGAGATCCACTTGCTTCAGCCTCCCTAGTACTGTGATTAAAGGTTTGTCAGAACATAATTTTGATTCGGGAGATTTAAAAATATGTATGGTTAATCAGTTACCTATTGTTGTGTAAAAGATGCTGAAAAAGCATTTGACAAAATCCAACACCCCTTCATGCTAAAAGTCCTGGAGGGAACTGGCATACAAGTACCATACCTAGAAATAACAAAGGCGATATAGAGCAAGCCAGTAGCCAACATCAAATTAAATGGAGAGAAACTTGAAGCATTTCCTCTAAACTCAGGGACAAGTCAAGGATGCCCACTTTCACCATATCTCTTCAATATAGTACTTGAAGTTCTTGCTAGAGCAATAAGAGTGCTAAAGGAGATCAAGGGGATACAAATTGGAAACAAAGAAGTCAAATTATCCCTATTTGCAGACAATATGATAGTATAAATAAGTGACCCCACAAAATTCCACCAGAGAACTCCTACAACTGATAAACATATTCAGCAAGGTGGCTGGATACAAAATTAACTCAAAAAAAAAAAAAAAACCAGAAGCCCTTCTTTATACAAAAATAAATGGGCTGAGAAAGAAACTAGGGAAACAACACCCTTCACAATAGCCACAAACAATAGAAAATACCTGGGGGTAACTCTAACCAAGTAAGTGAAAGACCTATATGACTTAAAATTTAATGGTTTTTGGCAATACTTTTGCATTTTACACAATCATATGAATAATGAAATTCTTCTATTTTTATCTCTACTCATTCATGAAATATAATATGAGATCAGCTGAGTTTAATGGTCTAAGATAGTTCCATTCTCCTTTATTAAGACTGAGCATGGGTATTGTCTGGATCTTTTTTCCATCTCTATATGTCACTTAACCTCCAATGGCTGTACCAGCTTGTTTGCAGGACACTATCAGGGAGATATTTTTAAAATCTGAAAATAAAAGTACAATATTTTTCAAGTCTAAATTCACAAATTCTCATTAAAAATATCACCCTCTATTCATTAATGTAAGGCCTATGTCTAAGTTACAATTTATGTGTGAAGAATGACCAACTTTTTGGAAAAGGAGAAACAGAGAATTTGTTGTTATAAGGTAATGATTCCACTCTGGTGACATTAAAGTAATTTGGTTGGACTATAATGCTAGAAAAAGAAAATAAACTCTAGTTTGGAATAAAACAACCTACTTCTCAAACAACAGTATCTAGTGTAGCACTGTGAAAATGCATTATTTTCTGTGCTCTAACAATTCTTTCATTTTGGAATGAAAGTTTTGTTAACCCCACAGATATATTTATAGAAAGAAAAAAAAAAAACACTTTATAAAATACCACTTCTCCTTTCTCTTGAAAGTCAAGTTGAACTTGTGTTTCCTTTACCTGAAGTTCTATGAAGTAGCCCACAGCATGTTTAGATTACTTAAATAAAATTCTGAGCATATGAAAATGACAGGAGCACATCAATGTTTTTTGCTGTATCACTCTCAGAAGCTAATCTATAGACTCAGTCTGGGTATCCTACAACAGATGGATGGGTAAATAAAACATTGTATTATGCAAAGTAGACTTATATTCAGCCCAAATAAGAAACACATTTATTATGACATCATAAGAAAAAAGCATGGCACTATAAATCATCAGGTTAAGAGAAATAAGGCAGATTCAGAAAGACAATTAGCACATGCCTTCTTTCCTATGGTGAAGTTATTATGAAAGCAATAATAAAAAACTGAAAGTAATAGATTTATTTTTTTCTTAAATGTTTGTTTATTACTTCAAGTTATATCTCTATCACAGTCCCCTCCCTCCACCCATCCCAACCCCACCCTCCCAACCTCTCCTCCTTCTCCCAGAACTCCTAATTCTGTTTTTTGGATAATTAGGCCACAATTATGAAAATTATAAGGTATAACATACATTCCCAAAGTCCAGTCCATATGTATTTGGCAACTGATATTAGTATTCTATTATCTATCTACCTCCATTAGTTTAAAGTTCTATACCTAACTTGCATTACCAACTTAAAAACATCTTCTTAGACCTAGAACATTCTTTTAATTCTGAAACAACTTAAAATTTAACTGTGAAACTGTAACTGTCTTGTCTTCAACCACATCAGAGACCTGAGAATGATAAATATATCTGATTATACAGGAAGTGCAGAGCCAGCAGCTTACAAAACTAGGAAATGGCAGACAATGCCTGGTCAGTACCCAATTTCTCTCCATACATTAGAGCATCTATCTTCATCCTCTTGGCCCAGTATCTCTGACAGACAATTATTTTAAAGTAGGAATTATGAAGGACTTGTCTGCCATGTCTTGGCCGAGCTAGGCTGTCGACTTACCTGCTTCCAAGTTTTGTCCTTTTCGGACAGCATTCTGTCTACTGTTGAAGTAAGCGATTTTTCTTGCCCAGTGACAGGCTTGCCACTCCATCTCCAGCCATCTCCAAATGGAGATTCTTGAATGCTAATCCTCTATTTGGAGTAGAATAGGGGTTGCTGTCAGGAGCTGACATGTCTCAATATCAATACATCTAAGTCATTCAGGGACATCTGGACAACTGAAACCTGTGAAGAAAAGGAAACAGACACCAAAGAACATAAGCAGCCCAGCTGATCCAGGCTCGCAGGCTTCCTTAACAGCTGTTTCTGCAAATATCTACAAGTAGAACAACTCAAATAGCTAACTAAGATGGTTCAGTCCCACAGACTGTTCCGGCCAGGACTTCAGTAAAACTCTGTAATTCAGCCTCTGACTACAAACTTCTTAGGACATTTAAATCGCTGAGCACAAAATGACTGAACATCAAATGTTGCCATTAAGTTGCTTAACCATTTTTACATTCTTATTTGGGCTCCAAAAAGGTATCTTATGTCTGAAATCAGCAGGAAGTAATTTTAAGAGAGTGACATCCCATTCCCAGAAGGTGATGTGGGTGACATTAAAAAAAATTATTCCCCCCTGCCTTTGGCCATTTAATGGGTTATAGATGCTTGCTGTTATTTAGGGGGATTGGTTACAAGTTATTAGATTTTGGAGGTTAGACCCAGGGATTTCTCTCTTTTCCTTTTCTCTATCCTTCCTTCTCTCCTATGTATAGGGAAAAAGACTTAGAAAATGGGATATAGACATAATATAGGAATGATAAAGAAAAGGGGACAGATTATTAAATATGCTCTCATATCTTTGTATATTGACATAAAATTAATATAATATTTGGTTACATTGGTATTGATCTTTGTATATTGATACAAAATTAAGACTGTAGTTGGCTACATCTGTGTTGCTCTTTGTATATTGATACAAAATTAAGGTTAACCCTTTTTAAGGTATTGTAGCTAGGTAAAGCTTAAAATGCAATGTGAAATTTTGGCCCATTGATAGCAACTGTAACAAACTATTTAAGATAATTAAAAGATGCAAACTAATAGTCATGCAACCATGTCATTTGGTTAGGTACTAGTATAGTTTATCATAGATGTTTTCTTTTTTTATGTTTATTACTTCAGGTTACATCTCCATCACAGTGTCCTCTTTCTACCCCTTCCAGTCCCACCCTCCCACCTCTACCCCTTATTCCTTCCATCCCACTCCTCTGGAGTAGAGTGTCCCTACATATCAGTCCCCTGCCCCAGTTTAGCAGTCATATGAGGGCCAAGAAACTCCTCATACACTGGGGGCCTACAAGGTAGCACCACTAGGGCAAAGTGCCTAACACACTAAATCTATTAGAAGAGAAAGTGGGGAAAACTGTCAAACTCATCATCACATATGACAACATTCTGAACAGAACACCAACAGCTCAGGCTCTAAGACCAACTATCAATAAATGGGACCTCATGAAACTGAAAAGCTTCGGTAAGGCAAAAGACACTATCATTTGAACAAAACAGCAGTCTACAGATTGGGAAAAGATCTTCACCAACCCCACATCTGACAGAGGGCTAATATCCAAAATTTACAAACAACTCAAGAAATTAAATGCCAAGAAACCAAATAATCCAATCAAAAATGGGGAACAGAGCTAAACAGAGAATTCACAAAGGAGGAATCCCTAATGGCTGAGAGACACCTGAAATGCTCAACTTCCTTAAACATCAGAAAAATGCAACTGAAGATGACTCTGAGATTCCATCTCACACCTGTCAGAATGGCTAAGATCAAAAACTCACATGACATCACATGCTGGTGAGGTTGTGGAGAAAGGGGAACACTCCTCCACTGCACATGTTAGTCATTTTGAAATGATGTGAATTACTCTTGCTTTAAGGTCAAATAATACATTGTCCGGTCATCTGCCTATCTACCTATCTATCTATCTATCTAACATCTATCATGTGTCTATCTATTGATATTTCCATCCAGCCAGCCATTTATCATCTCTCTATATCTATCATCTATCTATTCATCTCTCTCTATCAGTCTAATCTATCTAATCTATCATTTGTCTATCATCTGTCTATCTATAATCTGTCATCATAATCTGTCTATCACAGTTTATTAATTTGTTGATGGATACTTCATCTGAGTATTTAACTCAGCTATTTTGAACAAATTATCAAAAACCATCACTACAAAAACATCTTTATAGCAAGCTGATTTCATTTTCAGACAATTTATATCCAGGAGTAGTGTATCAAGATCTTACAGTAGATTTTCTTTCAATGTCTTTTAAGGAATTTACATATTGAGATCTATAGTGGACACACTGATTTACATTCCCTTTAGAAGTATAAAAGTTTCTTATTTTCTTTTTTTAATGTGATTTTTTTCTAGAATAAACAACATATAATTAAAAGAAGTCTTAAAAAGAAAATATTTTGAAATGTACAAAAGAAATCATGGTGCATGACTTTACCTAGAGAATACATAAATGAATATCTTTTCAACCAAGAGAGGGCAACAGCAACAGACAACAGATTGAAAACTAATTCCAAAAAAATCTATTTTCATGAAGAAGTGAGTCATTGCAGGCCCTAACAGGAGCTTGATGAGAGGTTACTTATAATAGAGAAGAACCATGGAAAACTCAAATGCGACTCAGTGACTGAAATTCTACACTAGCGCTGATGAAGACACAAAAGCTGAATACAATTTGCAGAGAGCCACAAGTCTCTCTTCCCAGTGCTATCAGTAGCTGTTTACATAACCTAGGGTTAGGAACTTATGGATTTTGTAACTTTCTGAGCTTTGTGTGTCATGTAAGCTTTCATACACTTTTAAGTTCTGTTCGCCTCTCAAATCTTATGAACTTCCCTCTTCCATCTAAGTGGTAATATTTCATTTGTATGATGTAGCTACCCAATAAAACACAACACAACACAACACACACACACGGTTGCAGATGAAATGCACGAATGCTCTTACTCAACAATCTGGTGTAGGTAGGTGTCTATAGACAATATAATTATTACTTCTCTAGGTAAGAAGAATGAAGACCTTGATATCCTACTGGGAAGTTTATGGACTTTAAGCATTGTAAGTACTTTGAATTCCAGATATTTTTTTGTCTGGCATCCAACATGAATATATATGGAACAATTTTAGAAGGAATAGCTTGTGTGACAAGGGCCTTTTGGTGTTTATTTATTGAAATATAGAAAGTTTCTATTTTGTGAATTTTTATTTCATATTGCATATTAATGAGTCTGCAACAACATCCAGCTCAAACAATTTCCCAGTTAAAATTGATATTCAAGTTCGCAATGATGTGTTCCTTCCTCCTGGAGTTGCTGACCACTACACAGAGTGCAATCAGAGACTTTCTTCTATTTTTTTTCTCACAGCAGCTCTGTGTGACAGGTTGGAGACTGTTTTATAACTCTCACATAATAATCACCTTTTCCCTGTATCTGTTTGTCTCTGGAGAATTTTGTTACTCAAGTAGTCATTAAAAATATCTTCTTCAACAAGAGCTTATCTTCTTTGAGAGGGACTTCCAATTGGTTCCCAAGTGACACAGTACCACTTTCTTTCAAGAGAAAGGTAGGTTTCTAGGTTAGTCTTTGTTTTGTTCAGAATGCAGAAACAGAAGACTGCTGGGCAAAGCTAAATGGGTAACTATTATGCTACAGAATGAATGGTCAGAGTTTAGCATTCTGGTACCTAATATTTTCCTGACTTCATCCCTTTTTTTTAACCAGAGGTCTAGAAATTACAACTGCTTCCTCCAATGGAGACAGTGTGAGTATTTCCAAATAGAAGATGACATAATACTTATTCTTTGACATCTATTTTCAAGATAATGTTTAGACATTTTATTATCTAAGAATAGAACAACACAGGCCAATTTGAATAATAAATTCTATTTACAAATGGAAAAATAGATTTGGGGGAATGGTTTATGAAATAAAAATTGAAGCAAATGGGCATTGTAAAAAAGATAATGCTTAGAACATGGAATATACTTAGTAAGTGCATTTTGACACAATAAACAAAGAAGTGAAACATTTAATGAAGTATATCTATGAACAACCACTTACCTGCTTCTTTAGTTATCTAGCATACATCTCTAAAGCAATATCCTCACATGACTTTACATGGACTTTTTATAGGCTCACAATCAAGTTTTCTGTAAATATGAAATTTGTAGCTAGAAGTATAATTTATATTGTGACACATGAGACACATATCTATACACACACACACACACACACCCTACACTAACATGGATATATTGATAGAGCAAATAAAACTTTGATATTGTTCCACTTTTCCTTACTTTTGAGATTCATCTTTACTTTATACTCCTTTTGTTTTAAATAAATTAATATTTGCAAACTTTAAGCAGAGACATAGAATACCTTTTACCTGTATTAGACGCCACTGTAATAATAACAGTGACACAAAATAATTTTAAAAATATTGCTGGTTTAATCTGTTCTTTAGTTTCGACATCCACTAATGGATTATACCTTTTCATTCATTAAACACGTTGTTTGAACAATCTGTCATAGTTTAATTCTCAAAGACTCACATAAGGCAAATGAATGGAGAGTATAGTATGTTTTAATAACAATAAATATATTTCAGTTGTGCTTAAATGGCATTACAATGGCTATTACTCTTGGTTATGTTTCAAAAAGCGTAAGCAGAGTTACAATTCAAAAAAATTTTAGAGTCCATTTCAAGATAATTATTAAAGAAAGCTAATGACACTGCCTACATGGAACAAAATATAAGGTACAATTTATGAGAATATAGTCTAATGAAAATATCAACAAAAAGCATGAGAATTTTTTCTGCTTTGGTTCTTTATGTGGAGTCTCAGAGCAGGCATCATTAGAAATGTTTAAATTCTTGGTGGTGATTAGTCTCCAAACGTGTTTTTGAAGAGGAATTACAAATATTTCTTCAGTAGCTTATTCACCTAAATAATGGACTGACTGTTGTGTGTTGCATGATGTGGTAGGCACATGAATTCAAAGAAAAATCAACTAAGAATTCTCTTGATTTTGATGAAGTATAAAACATATTCAAGCATATGGGCATAAGTTTCTCCAATAACAATGTAACAACTCATATCTCCACTTTTTCAGAGGAAAAAATCGTTAGATAATTTGGAAGTTATTAAGTAAAAATAATTAAATTTACTAAGAAAAAACTGAAATCCAAGATGTGGTATGAAACCTGAAGCTCAGACATGTTTCAGTGCCTTAGATGTATTTATATTTGTAGAATTCTTGGATCATTTTGTACCTTTATTTGTTTCTTTCTCCTCTATCTTTTTTAAAAAAAATGTTTATTCATAATTCAAGTTACATCTCCATCACAGCCCTCTCCCTCCACCCCTCCTGATTACACCCTCCCTCCCTCTATCCCCTAACCCACCTATCCTACTGTTCCTCTGTGGGATGCATTCACATATCAGCCTCCCTCTGTTCATCAGACACATGAGGGCTAAGAACTTTTTCTTGCACTGGGGGCCTACATGGCAGTTCCACTACAGCGAAGTGTCCCTCTAACAGGCAACAAAGATCATGTTTCTGTTCCATTGAGTCTGTTGATTGTAGGATAGATATCTTGTACTATATGGCTAAAATCCAGTTATAAGTGAATACATGCCATGTGTATCTTTCTGAGTCTGCGTCAGCTCACTCAGGATGAGATTTTCTTGTTCCATCCACTTGGTTGCAAGTTGCATGATTTCCTTTTTTTCTGATAACTAAGTAGAATTCCATTGTGTAAATGTACCAAAGTTTTTTTTAATGCATTTTTTCAGTTGAAGGATATCTGGGTTTTTTAAATTTCTAGTTGTTACAAATAAAGCTGCTATGAACACAGTTGAGGAGATGTCCTTTTGATTTGATGAGGAATCTTTAGCATATATGGCTAGGAGTAGCATGGCAGGGTCTTGAGGCAGATCTATTACAAGTTTTCTAAGATATCACCAGACTGATTTCCATAGTAGCTGTATAATTTTAACCTCCCACCAACAATGGATAAGTGTTCCTCTTTCTCTACAACCTTGCCATCATGTGCTGTCATTTGAGTTTTTGAACTTTAACATTCTAATAGGTGTAAGATGGAATATCAGAATCATCTTGAGTTGCATTTCTCTGATGCTTCAGGATGTTGAGTATTTCTTCAAGTGTCTCTTGTCCATTAGAGATTCATCTTCTGTGAATTCTGGATTTAGTTCTGTACCCCATTTTTTTGATTGGATTATTTGGTTTCTTGGTATTTAATTTCTTGAGTTCTTTTCTTTAAATATATAGTTTTTATTTTCTATTAAAGATACATAGAGAAATATCTGTTGTTATTTTAGTCTAAAGAACTTTCATATTTTATTTTCCAACAACTTCAAATGCTTTTGTGCATTCATGTGCATATATATGTATATATATTATATATATTTAATGTTTATTTATTATTTCAGGTTACATCTCCATCACAGTGCCCTCTTTTCACCCCTCCCCCCTCCCACCTTCTAGAGTTCTTTATATATTATGCATATTAGCCCTCTGTCAAATGTGGGGTTGGCGAAGATCTTTTCCCAGTCTGTAGGCTGCTGTTTTTTTTTTTTTTTCTAATGACAATGTCCTTTGCCTTACAGAAGCTTTTCAGTTTCATAAGATCCCATTTATTGATTGCTGGTCTTAGAGGCTGAGCTATTGATGTTCTTTTTGTACAGGAAGTTGTCACCTGTACTCTCCATCTTTACATTTTCAAGTCTCTATTATTTTTGTGATGCTGGGAAATAGTCTTGTTCATGACAGACAAATTCCTTACCAGCCTGTTTTGTTCCCACCCATTGTTCTCATTTATTTTTATTTTTAGACAGTTTTGCTGAGTTACACAGGCCAGCCTTGAACTAACACTGTCACATAGGTAAGACTGAACTCACAGTCTTTGTTTCTGCTTCCCAGATAGAATGATGTCCTCTTATATGTTCAGCTCTATTCTAAGTATAGCGATTCACAGAGAAGTAACTTTATAACAGAAAAATTATTATTTAGGTTTTCATGCTCGAATTTAGAACTGTTGGAGTGTAAGTGCATAGGACTAGGACAACAATGTCTGACACAAAGGAGACTGTTGTCAGTATCATCTTTAGAATTAAAATCAAATGGTCCCATTAATAGCCAGTCATGGATGGAAGAAGGGTTTATGGGGTCTTTCCTGTCAGTGCTGAACTATTACTAATAGATTCAGAAAGACAGCAGGCATTGCTTAAGTTGTGTGCTCCTAGTAACCCCACCAGATTTTAATAAATAGTCCTAATCCAGTGGTCACTCATATTGTCTTGGATAAACTGGGTGCGTCACAAAACAAAATTAAAAGTCATGAATCCGGGAAAGGAACAGATAGAGAGGAGGAAAGTTGAGGGTCTCTGTCAGAAGAATATAAGAAATGGTGATAGGTAAGAATTGGCTATTGTGAAGGGTGTTGTTTCCCTAATTTTTTTCTTGGCCCATTTATCTTTCTATAAAGAGGGGCTACCGATTTTTTTGAAATAATTTTGTGTCCAGCCACCTTGCTGAAGGTGTTTATCAGTTGTAGGAGTTCTCTGGTGGAATTTTGGGGGTCACTTACGTATTGTGTATAGTATAATATCATCTACAAATAGGGATACTTTGACTTCTTCCTCCCCTGTAATTTGTATCCCATTGATCTCCTTTAGTTGTCTTATTACTCTAACTAGAACTTCAAGTACTATGTTGAAGAGATATGGGGAGAGAGGACATCCTTGCCTTGTCCCTGACTTTAGGGGAAATGCTTTAAATTTCTCTCCATTTAATTTGATGTTGGCTACTGGCTTGCTGTATATTGCCTTTAATATTTCTAGGTATGGTCCTTGTATGCTATCTCTCAGCAAGACTTTAATCATGAAGAGGTGTTGGATTTTTATCAGAAGCTTTTTCAATATCTAGTGAGATGACCATGTGGTTTTTTTTCTTCCAGTTTGTTTATATGGGGGATTACATTGATGGATTTTTGTATGTTGAACCACCCCTGTATTCCTGGAAAGAAGCCTACTTGATCATGGTCTGTAATACTTTTGATGTGTTCTTGGATTCTGTTTGCAAGTATTTTAGCATCTATGTTCATGAAGGAAATTGGTCTGAAATTCTCTTTCTTTGTTGGGTCTTTGTATGGTTTAGGTATCAGGATGACTGTGGCCTAGTAGAATGAGTTTGGCAGTGTTCCTTCTGTTTCTATTTTGTGAAGAGTTTGTAAAGTATTGGTATTAGCTCTTCATTGAAGGTCTGATAGAATTCTGTGTTGAAACCCTCTGGCCCTGGGCCTTTTTTGGTTGGGAGACTTTTAATGACTACTTCTGTTTACTTAGGGGTTATAAGACTGTTTAATTTGTTAACCTGATCTTGATTTAACTTTGGTAGGTGGAATCTCTCAAGAAAAATATCCACATCACTTACATTTACAAATTGTGTGGAGTACAGATTATTGAAGCAAGACTTCAAGATTCTTTGTATTTCCTTGATGTCTGTTGTTATTTCTGCATTTTCATTTCTGATTATGTTTATTTCGGTATTTTCTCTCTCCCTTTTAGTCAGTTTAGCTAAGGGTTTGTCTATTTTGCTGATTTTCTCAAAGAACCAAGTTTTGGTTTCATCGATTCTTTGAATTGTTCTTTTTTTTTTCCCTAAGTTGTTGATTTAAACCTTGGGTTTTATGATTTCCTGTCATCTGCTCCTCTTGGGAGAGTATGTATCTTTTTTTTCTAGTGCTTCTAGTTCTGTTGTTAAGTTGCCAATATGAGCTGTCACAATTTTTTTTTTTAAAGTTTCAACTCAGAATGAGACTTTATTTGGAAAAGCTATTCTATCATTAAATAAGATGGGATTTCTCTAAAGTGTGGTGAGTCCCTAAGCAAAAAAGGACCATTGTCTTTATAAAAGGCAGAAACTGGACATAAACACACACAACTGCTCCCCAACACAGGATATCATCAAACTTTATAATCCTTGCCACTCTGATAAGGTGAAAATAGCATTTCATTGCAATTTTAAGTGGCATTTCTCTTTTGTGCAAAAACTGGCATCCTTTCTTTGTGTGTGTAGGAGTTCTTAGTATTGCTTTTTTTCTGAGAAGTCTCTTCACAATTTTTTTGAAGGTACTTAGTGCTATGAACTTTCCTCATAGCACTGCTTTCATTGTGTCCCATAGGTTTGGGTATGTTGTATCTTTGTTTTTGTTGGATTTTAGGAAGTCTTTGATTTCCTTCTTTATTTGTTGCTTGACCCATTGGTCATTGAGTAGGAAATTGTTCAGTTTCCACAAATGTGTAGGCTTTTTGTTATTTCTGTTGAAGTCCAGCTTTAATCCATGGTGGTCTGATAAGATACAAGGGGTTATTTTAATTTTATTTTATCTGATGAAGCTTGTTTTGTGTACAAATATATGGTCAATTTTGGAGAAGGTTGAGTGAGGTGTTGAAAAGAATGTATATTCTTTTGTGTTTGGGTGAAACATTCTGTAGATATTTGTTAGGTCCATTTGGGTCATGACCTATGTTAGTCTCATTATTTCTCTGTTTTGTTTCTGTCTTAATGATCTTTACATTGGTGAGTGTGGGTGTTGAAATCTCCCACTACACATATATAGATTGGGGTGATTCTAACAAAGCAAGTGAAAGACCTGTATGACAAGAACTTCAAGTCCTTGAAGAAAGAAATTGAAGAGGACATCCGAAGATGGAAAGATCTCCCATACTCATGGATAGGTAGGATCAATATAATAAAAATGGCCATCCTAGTAAAAACAATATGCATATTAAATGCAATTCCTATCAAAATACCAATACAATTCTTTACAGACCTTGAAAGAACAATCCTCAACCTTATGTGGAATAAGAAAAAACCCATAATAGCTAAAGTAATCCTGTACAATAATAAAAAAAATCTAGAAGTATCACCATCCCAGATTTTAAGCTATGCTACACAGAAATAATAGTGAAAATAGTATGATACTGGTGTAGAAACAGACCAGTTGATTAATGGAATCAAATCGAAGACCAAGAAATAAACCCACACACCTATGGTCACTTAGTTTTTGACAAAGAAGCCAAAACTGTACAATGGAAAAAAACAGCATTTTCAACAAATGGTGCTGGTCTAAGTGGATGTGAACATGTAAAAGAATGCAAATAGACCCATATTTATCACCTTACACAAAAATTAAGTCCAAGTGGATCAAAGACCTTAATATAAAGCTTGACACAGTAAATCTAATAGAAAAGAAAGTGGGGAAAAGCCTCCAACTCATTGGCACAGGTGACAACTTCCTGAACAGAATATCAATAGCTCAGGTTCTAAGACAAATGCTCAATTAATGGGACCTCATGAAACTGAAAAGCTTCTGTAAGGCAAAGGACGCTGTAATTAGAACAAAATGGCAACCAACAGATTGAGAAAAGGTCTTTACCAGCCCCACATCCCATAGACGGCTAATATCCAAAATTTATAAAGAACTCAAGAAACTAAACACCAAGAAACCAAATAATCCAATCAAAAATGTGGAACAGAGCTAAATAAAAATTCTCAAAAGAGGAATCTCTAATGGCTGAGAGACACTGGAAGAAATGCTCAACATCTTTAAGCATCAGAGAAATGTAACTCAAGACAACTGTGAGATTCCATCTCACACCTGTCAGAATGTCTAAGATCAAAAACTCAAATGACAGCACATGCTGGTGAGGTTGTGGAGAAAGTGGAACACTCCTCTCTTGCTGGTGGGAGAGCAAACTTGTATAATCACTGTGGAAATCAGTCTGGGGATATCTTAGAAAACTTCGAATAGCTCTACCTCAAGACCCAACCATACCACTCCTAGGTATACATCAAATGATTCCTCACAATGCACAAGGACATCTCATCAACTATGTTCATAGTAGCTTTATTTGTTATAACTAGAAATTGGAAACAACTCAGATGTCCCTCCACTGACGAAAGGATAAAAAAAAGCTATGGTATATCTACACAATGGAATACTGCTCAGCCATCAGAAACAAGGAAATCAGGCAAATTGCTGTCAAATGGATGGAACTAGAAAAGCTCATCCTGAGTGAGCTAACCTAGACTCAGAAAGATACACATGGCATTTATTCACTTATAATTGGATTTTAGTCATATAGTACAGGATAACTCTCCTACAACCAACAGACCAAAAGGAACAGGAACATCAACTTTGTTACTTGTTAATGGGAGACTTTGCCCTAGTAGAGCTGCCAGGTAGGTCCCCAGTGCAAGAGGAAGCTCTTAGTCCTCATATGACTGCTTAACTGAGGGGGGCTGATATGTAGGACACTCCACACTGGAGGAGAAGGAAAGGTGGGAGAGGGGGAGAAGGTGGGATGGTGGACTTGAACGGGTGGAGAGAAGGAACTGTGATGGAGATATAACTTGAAGTAATAACTAATCATGAAAATAAAGGAAAAGGATTTGACAGGACAGAGTAACAGGAATGAATTACATACACATGTGAAATCATCAAAGAAGTAATAAATAATTGAAAAAGATGCAGCCTCTGCATGAATTTGCTTTGAATTTTAAAAGCTAAAACTTCAATATTTACTCTTCAGCCTCACCATCTTTAAACTCCCACATTTGCACATCATATGAAGTTTCTTTGTTCCAAATTCTCCAAGGACTAATTTGAAGTTTCAGTTCTTTGTATCTATGAGACAGATGGTAGTGACTTTCCTGGTTGTAGTGACTAAGGAGTTCATCGAGGATATATGTTGAAAAGAACATTAACTGTGTTTGTTCATGGATTATATGTGGAGTGAGAGAGCAAGAAACCCAAAGCTGTGTTATTCTGGTATTATGTTATTGTTTGCTGAGGCTTTATCATATTTTCAGCAGATATTTACCTTGGATTCTGTATACTAAGGAGACAATTTTATAATGAGATTATGTAGACAAGTAAGACAAGTGGTCAAACCTGAAATTCAACAGGTTATGCTGACACACAAGATGGTATTTCAGAATTTCTGTTTGCTATTCCTTCTGAAACATAGTCCTCTTGTCAGTATTCAATATTTGCAAAAGTTTTATTTTATTAAAAATTTTCAATTATAGTTAGAAGTTTGCCTACACAAATTTCTTGAGATATATGATTCTAATAATTTTTCTCTTTCTTATTTTCCCTCTTCTAATAACATGTGCATATACTATTTCAGTTATTAGTAGCATCATATATATATTTATAATGTGTTAACTATATGTTAAGTAGCATTCTGAGCAATTTATACCCACAACTCATTATATTATTTACTTTCCTGTTTTGTCATATATTTACTTGTGGGGATTCCTGAATATTGAACCCAGGACCTCATGCACTCTGGAAAAGATGTACTTCAGATATCTGTCTATGTCCTTTCTTGATTTTGGCAGGTAAAATACAATTTCAAAATGTTGTATGTGGCCAACAGCAGTAGTATGAGTGCATTCATACTCTTGGGACTAACTGACAACCCAGAGCTGCAAGTTCCCCTGTTCATAACATTCATCTTCATCTATCTCATCACACTGATTGGAAACCTGGGCATGATTGTGCTAATCTGGCTGGATTCCCGTCTCCACACCCCCATGTATCTTTTCCTCAGTAACCTCTCTCTGGCAGACTGTGTTTATTCCTCAGCTGTGACTCCAAAGCTGATGGCTGGGCTTCTCACTGGGGATAAAGTTATCTCCTATGGAGGATGTGTTGCTCAAATGTTCTTCTTTGTGACTTTTGCCAGTGTTGACTGTTTCCTACTTGCTGTCATGGCATTTGACAGGCATGCTGCAGTCTGCAAGCCTTTACATTACACCACAACCATGACTGCTAGTGTGTGTGCCCACATGGTGATTGGTTGCTATGTGTTCAGCTTAGCTGAAACTTCTCTTTATACAGGGATTATCTTTGATCTCTCCTTCTGCCATTCTAATGTGATTCATCACTTTTTCTGTGAAATCCCTCCAATACTGGATCTTTCCTGCTCTGATGTATATGTAAATGAGATTGTGCTCTTTATCATAACATCCTTCAATGTCTTTTTTGCTCTGATAGTTATTGTGACCTCCTATGCATTCATAGTCATTGCTATCCTGAGGATGCACTCAACAGAAGGACGAAAGAAAGCTTTCTCTACTTGTGCATCCCATCTCACTGCGGTGACCATATTCTATGGAACTATAATTTTCATGTACTTACAGCCCACTTCTAGTCATTCTATGGACAATGATCAAATGGCATCTGTGTTCTATACCATTGTAGTTCCCATGTTGAACCCTATCGTCTATAGCTTAAGGAATAAAGAGGTTCATAATGCCTTTAAGAAAGCCATTGAGAAGTTGAAGTCTGTTCAACACCAAGTTCTAATTAGAGATTTATACAATTTGTGTAATTAATTTAATCCATTTCTTTACCTATAGTTTCCCACATTTAGTGGTGCAAGTCAATAGCTTACTATTTTATATACCTGTCTGCTTCAGGAAACTCCTTTGGTTTTGGATCTGGGATTCATGAGGTTTTATAGCTTATCTAATGTTAGCCGATCTGAGTGTTCCAAGATAGTCTTATTTTCTTGTATTGTTAATACTGGCTGTTTCCTAGACAATCTTTGTTCATATACACATGCTGTTCTATACTTTAGATCATGATGCAGCTGGCTTACTTGAAATCTTTAGTTGGTATTCTCACAGACTGTTCTGTAACTTATAGTCTCCTTTGAATCTCAAGTTAAAAATGTACTCATTTCCTCCACCATGTTGCACCAGGAGATGGCAGTTAAGCCTCACCAAGATTTAAATATGAAGGAGTTATTAGTTTTTGAGAAAGGTAGTGAGAAGGAATTTGTCATTGTGGGGTCATGAGAGTGTCATTATGTTAGAGCTAATGGGGAACAATAATGCTACTCTACTAAGGAATGCACAATATGTTCAACATGTAGAGAATAAGGGGTGGTGGAGTTCTCAGTCTTAATATGTATATGGGATATACACAACATACTCCTCTTCCCAGGACTCAAAGTTCTTTGTGAAAGAGAAGGATGGGAGATTATAAGAGGCTGAGGTATATATAATATCAAGGAAACAGTGCTTTCTGGAAGCAGCATGGCAGTAACACATATGTATATACTCTCAGTGACTGTGACAGCATGCAACAGATCTATCTGTACAAACTTAAACCAGACAACATTCCAGCACAGATGGAAGAGGTAGGCATGAAATCACACCATTAGCTGAGCTACTATTGTTTTTTTAATAAATAAATTTATTTATTTGTTGCTTCAGGTTACATCTCCATCATATTGTCCTCTTTCCCCCCCTTCCCAGCCCCGCCCTCCCTCCCTCTACCCCCTAACCCTTCCATCCCACTCCTCTGGAGTAGAGTGTCACCACATAACAGTCCCTCACCCCAGTTCAAAGTCATATGAGGGGCAAGAGACTCCTCATACACTGGGGGCCTACAAGGCAGTACCACCAGTGAAAAGTGTCTCATTGCCAGGGAGAGAAAACTAAAAAACAAACAAACAAACAAAGTCTTTTTCCATGTTCCCTTTGGTGCATTGGTTGTAGTATAGATATCCTGTACTATATAGCTAAAATCCTACTATAAGTGAATAGATGCCATGTGCATTGTTCTGGGTCTGGGTTAGCTCACTCAGGATGAGCTTCTGTAGTTCCATCCATTTGGCTGCAATTTGCATAATTTCATTGTTTCTGATAGTTGAGTAATATTCCATTGTGTAGATGTACCACAGTTTTTTAATCCATTCTTTGGTTGAGGGGCATCTGGGTTGTTTCCAGTTTCTAGCTATTACAAATAAGCTGCTATGAACATAGATGAGGAAACTTCCTTATGATTTGGTGAGGAGTCATTTAGGTGTATACCCAGAAGTGGTATGGCTGGGTCCTGAGGCAAAGCTATTCCAAGCTTTCTAAGATATTGCCATACTGACTTCTATAGTGGTTGCACAAGCTTGCACTCCCTCCAGCAATGGAGAAGGGTTCCCCTTTCTCCATACCCTCGCTAGCATGTGCTGTCATTTGAACTTTTTATCTTAGCCATTCTGACAGGTGTGAGATGGAATCTCAGAGTAGTCTTGAGTTGCATTTATCTGATGATTAAGGATGTTAAGCATTTCTTCAAGTGTCTTTCAGCCATTAGGGATTCTTCCTTTGTGAATTCTCTATTTAGCTCTGTTCCCCATTTTTTTGATTGGATTATTTGGTTTCTTGGCATTTAATTTCTTGAGTTCTTTATAGATTTTTGGATATTAGCCCTCTGTCAGATGTGGGGTTGGTGAAGATTTTCTCCCAGTCTGTAGGCTGCTGTTTTGTTCATATGACAGTGTCTTTTGCCATACAGAAGCTTTTCAGTTTCATAAGGTCCCATTTATTGATTGTTGGTCTCAGGTCCTGAGCTGTTGGTGTTCTGTTCAGTAATTTGTCACCTGTGCCAATGAGTTCGAGGGTTTCTCCCACTTTTTCTTCTAGTAGATTTAGTGTGACTGGCCTTTTGTTAAGGTCTTTGATCCACTTGGACTTAAGTTTTGTTTAAGGTGATAAGTATGGGTCTAATTTCATTCTTTTACAAATGTACATCCAGTTGGACCAGCACCATTTGTTGAAGATGCTGTCCTTTTTCCATTGTGTGCTTTTGGCTTCTTTGTCAAAGATTAGGTGACCATAGATGTGTGGGTTCATTTCTAGGTCTTCAATTTGATTCCATTGATCTACTGGTCTGTTTCTATACCAATACCATGCTGTTTTTACTACTATTGCTCTGTAGTACAGCTTGAAATGTGGGATGGTGATACCTCCAGATTTTTTTTTATTGTACAGGATTGATTTAGCTAGTCTGGGCTTTTTGTTGTTCCATATGAAATTGAGAATAGCTTTTTCTAGGTCTATAAAGAATTGTGTTGGTATTTTGGTAGGAAGTGCATTGAATGTATATATTGCTTTTGGTAGGATGGCCATTTTTATTATGTTGATCCTACCTATCCATGAGCATGGGAGATCTTTCTATCTTCTGATGGCCTCTTCAATTTCTTTCTTCAAGGGCTTGAAGTTCTTGTTGTACAGGTCCTTTACTTGCTTGGTTAGAGTTACCCCCAGGTATTTTACATTGTTTGTGACTATTGTGAAGGGGGTTATTTCCCTTATTTCTTTCGGTACTATTGTTTTTTAAGAACTGCTGGGAATAGGAAAGTCAATTTTCTTTAATGATGTGACCATCTACAGATCAACTACACACCAGCACAGGCCCTAGTTGCAAGACTATTTGGCAGGGGGCACACATTGGACTGAATGTGATGGGTAGAAGAAAAAAAAGCCCAAAATTTGATCTGGAAGGATGGGATGGTGGTTATGAGTGGAATTGAGGGTGTGGGTGGCTATGTTCAATCATATTTTATAAAAAACAAAGAATTAATAAAATATTATTTAGTTCTATGCCTCTGAAATTGATGGAAATAAATAATATTTCATGGGGGTAAGGATAGATGGACCTGGATGAGATAAGAGCTCTGCAAGAAGAGCAACAGAGGCACATAATCTAGTTCCATGGGAGCTCACAGAGACTGAAGCACCAATCAAAGAATATGCATGCACTGGACCTAGGTCTCCTACCCATATGCAATCAATGGGCATCTTGGTCATCATATTAGTACCCTAGCAAGTGGAAATGGAGCTGTCTCTGACATAGACACTGATGCTTGCTTTTCAATCACTCCTTCTTAATGAGGTTGTAGTGCCTGGACTCAGTGGAAAAGGAAGTGCTTACTCTTATGTGACTCTCTGTGCTGGGGTGAGAGTGTACAAGGGGGTCCCATTTTCTGAGAAGAAGGGCAGGGAGCATATGGGGAAGAGGGTGGGAGGATGAGACCCTGAGGAGGGAAGAGAGGATGCTGTAATTGGGAGATAAAATGAATAAATAAATTAACTTATATAAGAAAAAAATAAAAGAAATTATTTAAAGGAAACAAAATATGAAGTCATGAATAGGTATTATTTTTTAGATAGTTGTAGCTCAGGTAGAAGTGTAAAAATGTACTGTCTATATTGTTATGATTCTATATGCTATACTAGGGTGGATATCTGTTCCCACTGTCTCTTTCTGCCATCTCTAGGAGTATTGAAAGTCTCTATTCTTCTATTTTATATTTGTCTAGGAAAAGAAAATGAAAAAAGTGGAAAATGTTTTCTTTTGAAATTTAGATACTGATTTTGCATACTACTACTGAGCACAATATGTCCAGAATTTAGTCTCATAACTATGGCTATAAGTAAAACCCGAATCAAACTTCTAAACTTGTTTTAAAATAACCTGGTCTGATGCTGATCTCTAGGGGAATCAAGATGGCAGGGGCCAGCGTGGACACATTTGAACATAGGAAAAACAGCTAGAACAGATATATAAGCATACAGAGCAACAATCTGAGAGACACAAACCTTCTGGGGCTCACCCTGCAAACTCAGGGACAAATAAAAGTCCCTGGGCTAGATTCTCAGACACTCAGAAAAACAGACCAGCCAAGTTGCAGAGGCAGGAAAGCTTCAAACCAAGAGTATTCTGTGGGTCTGAGCCATTCAGACCCCAGCTAGCAGCTCCAAACCCCAGACGGTGGTACTCACCAGCTTCCTGAGCCCCCAGTTTCCATGCTGGCATTCCAGCACCAATAAGAGGACCAATGGAGTCACAGGAATTGGTATATTCTCAGAGGAACCATTATGGAAGCAATCAACAGCACATTCTAAGCTACAGAAGAACTGCTGGACCACCTCAGTATATCTGCAGCAGAGTGGCAGTGTGGGAGGCACAAGCATATTTGGAATCACCCAGAAAGGTTTTTGACAATAAGTCCCTCTACTGGACATACAAACATTCTGAAGATCATTCAGATCAGACAAGACAGCAGGGGCACTCAATGCCGTGGTGGAGTGGCCCACAGGTCTGCTCAATTCAGAACCTGAGTGGGCGGCTCTGACCTCCAGTCAGAGTTCCTCCAAGCTTCCTGAGTTCCCAGCTTCCACTTTCACTCCCGCACTCAAAAGAGGACCAGCAGAGCCACAGGAATACTAAGATCAGATCTTGCTGAAAGGCAAGTGGCTGCGTTAAAAGGGGGCAAAGCTCTCCTGACTCCAAGCCCCGTGGACAGTTTGTGGTGTTCATATTTGATCTCCCTGCTAGTTCACCTTGTCCCTGGTCACCTGGGTACCCAGTTTTCAGCATCTATAGTCTTGGCCCTGGAACAGTGGGTTCTTGGCCATTGTGGACTGAGTGACACAGACTACAAGGACTCAGTGCTTCTGGCTTAGAGGCACAGGGGTGCTACAGGGATCATCTATGAGCCGCCTGAGGGGACCACAACCAAAGACTTGACCCTTGGAGCTGACACAGGATGTTGAGGATTTCTTCAAGTGTCTCTCGGCCATTAGAAAGATTCCTCTTTAAATTCTTGGTATAGCTCTGTTCCCCATTTTTTGATTGGATTATTTGGTTTCTTGATGTTTAATTTCTTGAGTTCTTTATAAATTATGGATATTAGCCCTCTGTGGGATGTGGGGTTGGTAAAGATTTTTCCCAGTCTGTAGGTTGCTGTTCTTGTTCAAATGACAGTTTACTTTGCCTTACAGAAGCTTTTCAGTTTCATGAGGTCTCATTTATTGATTGTTGGTCTTAGAGCCTGAGCTATTGGTGTTCTGTTCAGGAAGTTACAACCTGTGCCAATAAGTTCGAGGCTTTTCCCCACTTTCTCTTCTATTAGATTTACTCTGTCTGGCTTTATGTTCAGGTCTTTGATCCATTTGGACTTAAGTTTTGTGCAAAGTGAAGTATGGATCTATTTTCATTCTTTTACATGTTGACATCCAGTTAGACTGGAACCATTTGTTGAAGATGCTGTCCTTTTTCCACTGTACAGTTTTGTCTTCTTTGTCAAAAATTAAGTGACTATAGGTGTGTGGGTTCATTTCTAGATCTTCAATTTGATTCCATTGATCAACTGGCCTGTTTCTATACCAGTACCATGCTGTTTTTATTGCTATTGCTCTGTAGTATAGCTTGAAATCAGGGCTGGTTTTACCTCCAGATTTTTTTTTTGTTTTTTGTACAGGATTGATTTAGCTATTCTGTATTTTTTGTTATTCCATATGAAATTGAGAATTGTTCTTTCAAGGTTTGTAAAGAATTGTGTAGGTATTTTGATAGGAACTGCATTGAATCTATATATTGCTTTTGGTAGGAAGGCCATTTTTTTATTATTTTGATCCTACCTATACATGAGCATGGGAAGTCTTTTCATCTTATGATTTCCTCTTCAATTTCTTTGTTCAAGGACTTGAAGTTCTTGTCATACAAGTTTTTCACTTTCTTGGTTAGGGTTACCCCCATGTATTTTATATTTTTTGTGACTATTGTGAAGAGGGTTGTTCCCCTTATTTCTTTCTCAGCCCATTTATCTTTTGTATAAAGAAGGGCTTCTGATTTTTTTGAATTGATTTTGTATCCAGCCACCTTATTGAAGTTGCTTATCAGTTGTAGTAGTTCTCTGGTGGAATTTTTGGGGTCACTTATGTATACTATCATATCATCTCCTAATAGGGATATTTTAACCTTGTTAGCTGTTAGTGGAACACTTTGCTCTAATAGAGTTTCAATATAGTCCCCCAGTGCAAGAGGAAGTTCTGACCACTCATATGACTTTTGAACTGAGAAGAGCTGATATGCAGGGGCAACCCACTCCAGAGAGGAGTAGGATAGGTGGAAGGGGGGGCAGAGGGTGGGGGGTTGGGACCAGGAGGGGTGGAGAGAAGGACTGTGATGGAGATGTAACTTGAAATAATCATTAAGAAAAAACAAAACCAAAAAATGAGGTATAAATGTAAACATTATTATCAATAGAGAAAATTCAAATGGCTGAGAAATACAGAAATGTTCGACCTCCTTAGCCATCATGAAAATGAAAATCATTACACTTTCCAGAATAGATAAGATGAATAATACAACTGACAGTTGTTACAGGATATTTGATTAGTGTACATATAAAACCCAAGAGTTAGTAAATTATAAAAGAATAAAGAGATATTGCTTTTGTTAGATGCAGTTAGATGTGACCTGAAGAGATCCAGTTTGTGTGTGCCTCTCAAAGGGTCCATAGATAAGAATGCTAAAGGATGGAAAGTTCATGTCTATTTTAAGGCAAGTTACTTGGAAGAGGTCTTGTTGTCTTTGCTCTATGACTAGAGGCAAAGTCAGCAGGATAATTTTGAGCTACCCCACTTTAAAGGTCAAATTGTTCAGTTCTCACTTTCTTGGCTTGGAGTCCTCTCACCATGGTGGAGACATTGGTCAGCCTGTCAAGGGTGTAGGGGAGGAGCTAAAGATTTCTTTTATAAGCAGTTGGACCTGTGGTAGAGCTCTGTTCTTTTGGCTTGGCCAGATAAGATATAGAGATCCTCTTTTTGGGCTTGCAAGGCAACAGAGAAGCAACTGGCAGTGCATAGGTAAAAAGAATTCTGGTAATAAGAGCTAAGGAGCCCTCTTGGGTTTAAAGGAGTTCAATAGAGAGGTGGCTATGTAGAATGACAGAGACAGAGAAAGATTTCTAAAGAGTTAGTAGTTTAGTTGTAGAATCAGGTGCATAAAAAGATATTCGGTATATAGTTCAGAAAATAAAGTTACCTCACTGTGCTAGTAGATTTTTATCTCAATTTATGCCTCTTGTTTCTTTATTGATGTAAATATTAGATCATTTGTAAAGTTGCAAACAATTAAAGCTGTGATATAAAGAGAACACTCATCTTCATCCATTGTTGGTATAAATACAAACATGTACAGCCACTATGTAAATAAGTACAGCTACAGCTAGACTTTCTTTGAGACTGCCAAGTGATGGGATAAAGACTTGGAAACTTATTAATATTTTATGAATGCTTAGGAACTATAGTAGGGCAGATTCTCAACTATTCTAACCCAATAATCCTGGTCTGTGTCCTGCCATATGGCCTGTTACCTCTTACTTCAGTCCTGGTATTGTTACTTTTTCCTCTGCATCTGGCTGACAAATCTCTTATCCTTTGGATTCTTTTCCTGAGTTCCTATCTCTGCCCAGAAGTCCTGCCTATCCTCTTTGCCTAACTACTGACTGTTCAAATCTTTATTAAACCAATAAGAGGGTACCTTAGGAAGGTAAGGAAGGACAAAGATATATCATCACACAGTGTACAAAAAGATTATTCCAATACACAGCAGTTTTTCTGAAAGATGGGAGTTCATCTACCTCAAGATCCAGCTATACCAGCTTGGGTATATTCCCAAATGGTGCTTCATTTTATCATGAGCACACTTGCTCAACAACCATGTACATTGTTGCTCCATTCATAATAGCCAGAAACTAGAAACATCCCTATATGTTCCTCAAGAGATGAATTGATAAAAAAAGTGGTATATTATACAATGGAGTATTACTCAGCTGTTAATAAAATGGCATCATTAAATTTGAAGGCAAATTGATGGAACTAGAAATAAATCATCCTGAGTGAGGTAACCCACATCCAGTAAAAAATATGGTATTCATTTGATTATATGTGGATGTTAGCCATTAAATAAATGATAAACAACCTACAATCTGTAAGCCCAGAGACATTAGGAATAAAGGAAGGGATGGGGGTAGGGGTGGGGGACATATCAATCTCCCTGGAAGCAGGAAATAGAATAGATTTTATGGGTGGTCTAGGAGGAGGGGAAGGAATGAATAGGAGGATCAGGTGTTGAGGGGGAAGGGAAATGGTGTTGACAGAGGGAATACAGGGAGCAACAACTATTATTGAAGGTTTGGGGGATGGTGTAGAAACTTACTGCTGTGGAAACTTCCTAAAATATAGTAAGGCAATTCTAATGAAATCTCCTAATAATGGCAGAGATGGAGACCCTCCTGGCCATCTTTTGTCAACCAAATGTGGTTTCCAATATCAGTTGCTTTGAATAGAAATGGGCCCCATAGACTCATGTATTTAAGTGCTTGGTCCATGGGGAGTGGTACTGTTAGGAGGTATGACATGGTTGGAAGAAGCATTTCACTGTAGGGGTGACTTTTGAGGTCTCAGATGCTCAAGCCCAGGCTCAGTGACTGACAGTTTTTTTCCTGTTGCCAAGAGGCAGAACTCCAAACTCCTCCAGCACTATGTCTCCTGCATGCCACCATGCTTCCCGCCATGATGATAATGGACTAAACCTTTCAAACTGTAAGCTATCCCCAGTAAATGATTTTCTTTATAAGGGTTACAATGGTCATGGGGTCTGTTCAAAGCAGTAAAGTCATAATTAAGACACTGGGACTGGGCTACATTCAATTTAGTTCTGTCCAAACGGGTCCCATAGAAATACTCAAAGAATTAAGGTTTTTTCAAGACAATAGGTTCCTCTCTTCAAATTGACACACATGTCCCCATTGCTGAAGACTCATAAAACACTTGTAAAACTCACTGAACATGGAGATGTCAAGCTGGTGTTCACATGAAACCCTCAACCCTATGTTCAGGAAGGTATTCTGCAGGTTTACAAAAGAGAAACATAAACATCACCCCAGCCACAAATTCTTTCCTCTACAATCTGTCCTGCCCACTAGGACAATGCACAGTGGGGCCCCATCCTACACCTTATATTTTCCTGTCTAGGTCTCCAAAGCCATTACATGAAGCAACAACAGCAGAAGACCAGGCAAGTAATGGTGTGAAAATTAGTATGCCTCTAGAGGAGCTGCTCGATACTCCACAGGCACCATTAGCTTTTCCAGTAATTTATCAAAATAGGCCTGGTATTAATGAAGGGCAAGCCAATCTGGAATTAACATGATATTCAATTGATGTGTTGGATTTCAAATGATTCAAAGAGTACATTGTGTCTTATGATATCCTTTCAGGCTTTGTCAAGCAAATACTTAATAACTGGGCAATGCATCATAGAGTGATTCCTCAGGATTGGAAGGGACTGGTATCAGCTGTGTTGGAAGGTATCCAGTAATTACAATGGTTTTCATGGTGGAGACATGAAGTCGCAAAGTTAGCACCACAAAATATGGAAAGGGGAACAAATGTTACAACTGATCGAATACTTGGTGAGGGACGGTATACTGACTTAAGAGAACAAATTCATATGGATGATATTGCAATTGATCAATGCCATAATACAGCTTTAAGAGGTGGCATAGGATTACGGAAAATGGGGGAATTATGTTTCATATATTAAGGTTATACAAGGTCTGGGAGAAATCTTCACTGATTTTTTTTTTTTACAGAGGTTGACTTCAGCTGTGGAGAGAGATGTACCAGACCCTGATATTAGACAAGAGTTAATAAATAACTTGGCGTTTGAAAATACTAATGTCAAATGCCAAAGAATAATTAGACAATTAAAGGTTCAAGGAGCCCCAGTATATGATTGGATAAGAGAAACAACTGATATTAGCCCTCAAGAATATCAGGCTAAGATCATAGAACAAGCCATTGCTAGGGGTTTTAATCGATGCTTTAAATGTGGTGAGTTTGGTAATTTCCCAAAACATTTGACAGCTACATTTCCAGAGCTCGAACTGATTTCAGAGCTAAAAATAACAGGTACTGTGGTTGGGTTCTACAGCACATGGTCACAACAGGGAACGAATAGTTTCTAATAACAATGGAAGGTCAAGATCTCCAGGATTTTTTACTCGACGTGGTAAAGATAAACACTGGTCCCGGGATTGTAGATCAAAAATAGATGTCAGAGGTAACCCTTTGCAGGGAAACGAAGGGATGGGTCTAGCAGTTCAAGGTCCCAAATCAAAAAGTCTTAATCATTGTCCATCAGTCTGTCAGAGGGAAATAAGGAATCAGGAAGAACAAAATTAAATGTGGTTGATCTTTTGCATGCTAATGAAGGCAGTGCAGCTTTAGATCTGGCCATAGATAAGTCCATTACATTATCTAAAACAGATGAATGTTATATGTTGACCACAGGCATTTATGGTCCTTTACCATCAGTAACAATAGGTTTAATCTTTGGAAAAAGAGGATTTACTTGTCAAGGATTTTTGGTATATCCAGGTGTTATAGATGGAGATTATAAAGAAGAAATTAAAATTATGATATCCATATGGAAAGAGATGACTATTAAGGCAGGAAATAAAATTGCTCAGCTGCTGTTGTTTCCTTATGCTAAGGGAAAGTCTGCTGCAATAGAAAAAAAAAAAAGAGCATTTGGGAGTACTGGAAAAGGTGTAATTTGGCAAATAATGGTGAATGACCAGAGACCAAAATTAAAAGTACAAATGAATGAAACTGAAATTGAAGGATTGGTAGAAACAGGAGCAGATGTCACTATTCTATCTAACAATTATTGGAATCTAAAATGGCCACTTCAAAAGGTCCCTACACATTTTATAGGCATTGGTAAAGTATCACATGTTAAGCAAAGTGGGCAATGGATTAAATATGTTGCACCGGAAGGGAAAAAGTGAAATTAAGACCTTATGTGGCTGACATACATATAAATTTATGGGGAAGAGATCTATAACAATAGGGTACTCAAATTAATATTCCTGCAACCCCAGAAACAGTGAATGATGAAATGATGGATGTATATATGAAAGGTATCAATATGGGTACTCAAGGGCAATCACAAGTTGTGTCCAGTGTCCAAACACATGACATTGAAGGCATAGAGTTTCCAAATTTATACTAGGGTCCACTGCTGAAATTCTAACAGCTCTACCCTTGAAATGGCTATCAAATAATCCAGTGTGTCAAGAGTAGTGGCCCATAACAAAGGAAAAAATGGAGGCTCTTGAGTAAAAGATCAGCTGGGGGCTGGTCATATAGATGAGTCTACCAGCCCATGGAATTCTCCAATATTTGTGGTAAAAAATAAAGTCATGGAAATGGAGAATGATAACAGATTTAGAGGTGTGAATAAAGTAATTCAGCCAATGGGTCCTTTGCAGCCTGGTATACCATTACCTTCTTCACTACCAAAGTCATGGCCTATAATAATAATTGATTTAAAAGATTGCTTTTTCACAATTCCATTGCATAAAAATGATAGGGAAAGGTTTGCTTTCTCTGTACCTACTTTTATTAATAGTAGGCTAATCAATAGGTATCTCTGGAATGTACTTCCACAGGGAATGTTGAATAGTCCAACTTTATGTCAATATTTTGTACATCAACCATTAGAAATAATCTGTAGGCAATTTCCTCAATCTATTATTTATCATTATATGGATGATATTTTGTTGGCTGTTTCTGATGCAAGTACTTTGGAGAACTTATTTATGGAAACGCAGAAAATTCTGCCACTGTGGGGGCGACAAATTGCTCCTGAAAAAAATACAAAGAGGAGATTCAGTCAACTATTTGGTTTGTAAGATAAGTCAACAAAGAATAAGATC
Source organism: Lophiomys imhausi (assembly GCA_907164525.1). Classification (NCBI taxonomy): domain Eukaryota; kingdom Metazoa; phylum Chordata; class Mammalia; order Rodentia; family Muridae; genus Lophiomys; species Lophiomys imhausi. The sequence continues at coordinate 1,598,178 of CAJQZJ010033704.1, forward strand.
ACAAAAGGTACAGATCATAGAGACCAATTGAAAACTCATAATGATTATCAAAAATTAATGGGAGATATTAATTGGCTGAGACTTACCCTTAAGACTGATAATGCTCCTGAATATGTATTTAATAAAATAAAGCAATTCTTTGCCTATTATAATATAAAACATATTAACTGGTATCCCACACAATCCTACAGCACAAGCAATTGTAGAAAGAGCTAATTGTACCTTAAAAGAGATGCTTAATAAACAAAAAGGGGAATTAAAGAATCCCAGGGACAGATTACACAATGCTTTGCTAACATTGAATATTTTGAATGTTGGTGAAAAAGGTACTACTGTAGCTGAGAGATACTGGGTTATAGAAAGAAACTGAAGAACTAAATCAACCAATATACTATAAGGATATTTTGACTTTAGAATGGAAACCTGCATTAGTTTTAAGATGGGGCTGTGGATATGCATATGTGTCTACAGGAAATGAGAAAATGTGGTTACCAACAAAACTTATAAAGATTAGCTCTGACCAGGGAGAGCCTTTTATTAGCTGATACATAAATGTCTTTGTATGGTAAGATTGTCTAATGTTCAGAATATTCCATTCTTTCATTTAGCATGGATGGAGCTTATGCTTCAAATAGACTTATAAGATTAATGTACGCCTTTCTCCTCCTCAAACTTAGAGAAAAGAAAAATATTTCCAGAGCCAAAGTTTGAATGGCAATAACAAGGCAAATGGGCCAAATGATTCAGCCTAACAGACTTCTTCAATTAGTAATTTAAAAAAAAGAGCATGTAAATCAACTTTAAAAGGGCTAGCCCAAAATGATCGGTCATATAGAGATTGGACAACAAAAGCTATAACTGGCTATCCCAGGAATTGGCCAATATCTCAATTTTTAAACGGTGCCCCCAAAATATTTTCAACTTCATTCCAAAGAGGTGGGATGGAAATTTTTGTTGTTGTCATATCTTATGTTATGTGTTGTGATTGTCTGTTGTCATTTGTGATGAAGGGAATATGATGAATTTGTCATTTGCAATGAATGGATATATGATGAATGGAACTGTAAGGGTTGGAGTGGCATGGTTAGTTTTTTCCTCAGAGTTTGCCCTTTCAGATTCTATTGATGTTAGCTTTAGAGATCATCTTGGAAAGCTGTTCTACTTCAGCCAGTGCACTCAGGACATCACGAATTCATATGGTTCAGGTGGAAAAAAATCCAGAGCCTTGAGGACAAGGGGGCTCTACAAAGGAGGGAAAAAGCCGGAGCCCCAAGGAGAAGGGGGTTACAAAGAGAAAAAAGAAAAGGAGCTCCACAAAGAAGTAAAAGAGAATGGGCTTTACAAAGAAGTAAGAGTAGAGAGGCTCAACAGAGAAGAGAAAAGTTTCTACAAAGAAGTAGAAGAAAGTTCTACAAAGGAAGAAGAGGTTGCTCCTGTCCTGGTTGCTGGTGCTCTCCCAAACTGTTGCTTGTGCTTCCTGCTGTTGTCTCCTGGTGTGTTGGCTTGTTGGACTTCTAATAAGGCTGGTGTTACCCCCAAAGAATCCAAGGACCCTAATCGGCAAGAAGTAGCCTCAAAGAGACCTAAGTCTCTTCTCCCTCTAACCTTTGTCTCCCACCTAGGGTTGGGGGGGTTGAAGGGAATGAGGAGTGGAAGAGAGGTAGGGATATTAAGCACAATAAATTAAGTACAGTAAAATAAAGTAGAATGTATATATTGGATAATTAAAAAGTTTTGTCTACAGTACTAACCAATGTTTGATTTATTTAATGCCCACTCAATGAGAAGGAATCCATACATGACACTACTTTGAAATCTTTGACACACAGAATCATAGACTAGATAGTTGAGAGAACTAAGGTAAAACAAAATACTACTGGCCTAAATAAATAAATAAATAAACAATGAATACATAAATAAAATATCTACTAATGATATTGTGCTATACTCTTAGATCAGTGCCTCATTCAGCCATCATCACAGAATATGCAACAAATGGGAACAGAAACAGAGAACCCACAGCAAGATATTATGCAGAGAGCCAGACCTTGGGACAAATAGCTCTAAATGATATATCTCCATTTAATTCCTCCCCTCATAACTCAAGGAATCATGAGGAAGAAAAGATGGAAAGAGTGTGTAAAATCCAGAGTAGATGGAGAACATCAGAACAAGGTTTTTGAACCAATTAAACAAGGCTCATATGACCTTACAGAAACTGAAGCAACAAGCACAGGGCCTACATTGGTCTTCACCAGGACCTCTGTGTGTATATTACAGCTTTCATCTTGGTGATTTTTGGGCAGAAATGTACTCTGCAGGTTTACAAAAGAGAAACATAAACATCACCCCAGCCACAAAATCTTTGCTATACAATCTGTCCTGCCTACAAAATATTTTTATGAGTCTCCTGAGTGTGAATGACAAGTCTCTGATTCTTGTACCTTCTCTTCAGGCTCTTTTACTTCTGCAATTTGTCTTGTCCAACTTTGATGTGATGGTGTTTGGTTTATCTTATATCTTATTATGCTATGTTTTCTTATTATCTAAAAAATTAAATTGAAAATTATATATGGCAAATGACAAAAAAATCTATATGTTCATCAAAGCTTGTACTGAAGGACTTAATTCTATCATCCATACACATCTTATAGCCTTGCATATAATGGGATAAGTATCATGTATTGCTAGTGAAATGCAATATGATATAACACCTGAAAAACAGTATTTGGTAATGTTTTACAGTATTAAAGAAATATGTATCAAGTCTGCTGATGATCCTACTTCAGTGCATTTGTTCAAGTCAAATGCAAGTGAATATTCACATAAAATATTGTCAACTCTTATAGTTATTAATATTAAAGACTAACTTGAGTAGTAGAGGAAGAGTATTAGTGTCTTCACATGATTAACTGCTGGTTAACAAGCTCCAGTGGACGTTCCAGATCCGTGGTTACTTAGATGGTCCTGGTAAAGTCTGTAGGTCACAATCCAGACAAAAATATATGAATATAAGAAAGTGACTTGGTGGGGTTTTATTGGGAAGAAAGAAGAAAGGGTTAGGGGATGAGAGTAATCAAATTATGTTGTATACATTCATATATGCTATTTCCAGAGAATGTTTTTAAATACAAGCTTTCTCTGTGTAACCTTGGCTAACCTAGAACTCATTGTGTAGACCAGGCTGGCCTGAAACTCACAGAGATCCACCTTCCTATTTCTTCTGGGTGCTGGGATTAAAGACATGCACCAATTTTCATTAATAAAGATTATATACATACTCACTTGTAAGTAAATAATCTGGGTAGATTCACATATTAGATACCATATAATAATCAAAAGGGACAAAGTTATCTTATGTGAAAAATATATTCATTAAGGATAGAGAAAAAGAGCCAAACTTGAGATCCTGGATATTGTTAAATGCCATTAATATGGTTTGATTATTTTTGTGAAAGAAAACTTACAAGGATAAAACCAGCATATTTTAGGATCTTATGCTGGTCAGGAGATTGTTTTATTACAAAATAAACAAAAGTGTTTTTTTGAACTGACAGGTCTGTTCTTTAGTTTGAATTTGCTAGTGCTTATGAGATCATATACATTTATGTAAATTAAGAACTGAACCCCTAGATGAGTATAATTTACTAAAAATAAACTGTACATTATGAAAAAAATGACCCCAAACACCAATATATCTGTATGCTGGTGCAGCCATCAAATTAGGTCCCAAAGGCAGTTTAATTCCTTCTGTTTAAAGTAAATAGATTAAGGTCCCACCCATGGTTGCCTCCTAGGAATCCTATTTCACTGATGTCTTCTTCATGTCTCTTCAGGTCCCTTTTGGTCCCTTTCATTTCACCTGTAAAATCCTAGTAAGATCTTATGTCTAACATAGATATTAGCAGAGGTGGATTATCCTACAGACAGAGTGGTAATTTAGTTACTTTTTTTGAATGGGCAAATTAACACAGGATAGCTTCCCTCAAACTGAGGGAGTTAGTGTTAGTGAACAGGGACTGAAAACACTGAATAATTTTAAAGTTACAAGTGGTTCCTGAACCGTTTTATCAGACTGCTTTTACTTCCTCTTCAGAGCCACACTTCTGTGTTCATGATAAACTTGGTCCAAAACCGAGGTTGGAGTAAGGTAAGTGACATTTGTAAGATGTCCAAATAAGAGGTATCACCATCCCAGATTTCAAGCTGTACTACAGAGCAATAGTAATAAAAACAGCATGGTACTGATATAGAAACAGACCAGTGGATCAATGGAATTGAATTGAAGATCCAGAAACGAACCCACACACCTATGGTCACTTAATTTTTGACAAAGAATCCACAACCATACAATGTAAAAAGGACAGCATCTTCAACAAATGGTTCTGGTCCATCTGAATGTCCATATGTAAAATAATGAAATTAGACCCATACTTATCACCTTGTACAAAACTTAAGTCCAAGTGAATCAAAGACCTTAACATAAGGCCGTACACACTAAATCTACTAGAAGAGAAAGTGGGGAAAACCCTTGAACTCATTGGCACAGGTGACAACTTCCTGAACAGAACACCAACAGTTCAGGATCTAAGACCAACAATCAATAAATTGGGCCTCATTAAACTGAAAAGCTTCTGTAAGGCAAAAGACACTGTCATTTGAACAAAATGGCAGTCTACAGATTGGGAAAAACTTCACCAACCCCACATCTGACAGAGGGCTAATATCCAAAATTTGCAAAGAACTCAAGAAATTAAATGCCATGTAACCAAATAATTCAATAAAAAATGGGGAACAGAGCTAAACAGAGAATTCAAAAGGATCAATTCCTAATGACTGAGAGACACTTGAAGAAATGCTCAGTATCCTTAATCATCAGAGACAACTGATGATAACTTAATCAATTCAAGACAACTCTGAGATTCCATCTCACACCTGTCAGAATGGCTAAGATCAAAAGCTCAAATGACAGCACTGTTGGTGAGGGTGTGGAAAAAGGGGAACTCTCCTCCATTGCTGGTGGGAGTGCAGACTTGTGCAACCAGTATGGAGGTCAGTAGGGTGATATCTTAGAAAACTTGGAATAGCTCTGCTTGGGACCCAGCCATACCACTTCTGGGTATACATCCAAATGATTCCTCACCAAATCACTGGAAGTTTCCTCATCTATGTTCATAGCAGCCTTATTTGGAATAGCTAGAAACTGGAAACAACCCAGATGCCCCTCAACCGAGGAATGGATTAAAAAAAAAAACAAAACTGTGGTACATCTATATGTTGGAATAGTACTCAGCCATCAGAAACAACAAAATCATGCAATTTGCCGTCAAATAAATGGAACTAGAGAAGCTCATCCTGAGTGAGCTAACTCTGACTCAGAAGGATGCACATGGAATCTATTCACTTATAGTCGGAATTTAGCCATATAATACAGGATAGCTATACTACAATGAATGCACCAAAGGGGACATGAACATAGACTTTTTTTTTTTCCTGTCAATGAGACACTTTTCCCTAGTGATGCTGCCTTGTAGGCCCCTAGTGTATGAGGAGGCTCTTGGTCCTCATATGAGTGCTTAACTGGGGTGGGGGACTATATGTAGGGACACTCCGCTCTAGAGGAGTGGGATGGAAAGGATAGGGGGTAGAGGGTAGGAGGGCGGGACTGGTAGGCATGGAAAGAGAACACTGTGATGGAAATGTTACCTGAAGTAATAAATAAGTATCTAAAAAATTCCAAAATAGAACTTCTACAAAATAATTTCTACATTTTCTTGGTAAAATTTTTAATTTTTAAATTTTTTGTGTGTATAGGTGTATCCTTTATGTATATGTACCACATACATGCAGTGCCCAAGGAGGCCAGAAGTGAGCATTGAAACAACATTTGCAAGTGGAGTTATGGATGGTGGTTACACATCATGTGGGTACTGGTATTTAAACCTGAGTCCTATGGAGCAGTCAGTGCTCTTGGCCAGAGTCAGCTCTCCAGCCCCAAATTTATATTGCAATGTTTCAGACTTCTAAACCCAGACTTTCAGCCCCTTTATTCAAGGAAATATGTAAATTTTCTATTACTGATATGATTGTGTAAATTATGTTGGAGGGTTTATTATATTTTATTTAGTTTTCAAATAAATAGAAAGTAAGTGAACTTAATTGTCATAAGTTAAGGAAACAGCAAGAACAAATGCTGCATTTGAGACTTGGACCCAGGTATATGGTCCCAGGTTAATAATTTTCCCTCTATTTTTCTTTGTCTTAGAGATCTTTGACCTTATAACTACTTATCAGCACCTATGTGTCATCACAGGGTTGATTTTCTGATTCCAGACACTTTAATTTACTTACAATTAAATATCTTTTATTATCCAAAAGCAAGGTAAACTTCTATCTTCTATATACATAACTAGCAAAAATACATTTTTATTTGTGTGTATGTGTGTATGAGGGTGAAAGTATGTATGCATAGAGACCACAGGACAGCCTTCGGTGTCATTTTTCAGGTGCTGTCTGTCTTGTTCACTCATTCATTCATTCATTCATTTATTCTTGGACAGAATCTGTCACTTCACTCTCTTGGAACTTCCTAAGTAGGCAAACCTGACTTTACAGCAAGCTGCAGGGATTAGTCTCCAATTTAGCATTGATGGTATGCTGCCATTCTTTGTATTCTTTAATATGGGTTCTGGAGATTGAATTCAGGTCCTCATTCTTTCACGTCTAATTCTTTACTGACTGAGATATCTTCCTACACCCTTAATACTTACAAAATTAGTTTATTGGAGTGTGATTGGTATGTACAATGTTGTGCACATGTTTTAGTAAACAGTTTAATTTAAGTAAAGGCAGAGAGATAGCTGTATATAAAAAGTTATCTGATAGGAAACTAGATATTGGGAATCTTTTTAAAATTATATTTGAGGATGAGTGGGGATGAGTGTTCCTCCTTCATAAGAGGAAGAACAAAAGTATAATGGGAAAATACTATGATTGCGTTTTGATTTTATCTTATCTATTATCAAACCTCCATAAGAGACAACACAGACAAAAATAACAAACATGTAAATTGACACTTTCTAAATCTACAGATAGGGCTAAACGAATTAGCAAGAACGGAATGAAATTTCAATGCTTTTCCCATAACTTAGCCTCACAATAACTTCACATCTAAACAGGCCAATAGTAAGGTGACTGGATATTTTACTATCGATTAGGTTGGAACTGGGTTCCATCTTGTATCTCGAGGACTATTTATACTAACTGGTAATTATAGATTATCACAAAACTGTTCAAACAAATAATATCCATAGCTACTAATAATGCTTTCAAGACACATGGCAATCATGTGAGAAGTTCTTAACATTGGTCATAGAACAGAATATTCTAGAAATGAGTTAATAATGGCAATATAATTCTTTATTTCTTAAAAATTTATCATTTATTTACTATTTATTTATTTATTTATTTATTTATTTATTTATTTAATGTGTATGAATGTTTTGCCCCTGCCACACTACACACACACACACACACACACACACACACACACACACACACACACACACACACACA
>CAJQZJ010033704.1:1605762-1621660 GCA_907164525.1 Lophiomys imhausi
ACACACACACACACACACACACACACACACACACACACACACACACAACACTATGTGCATGCCCAGTGGACACAGATCCCTAGATCTGGAGTGCAGATGATTGTAAGCCACCATGTAGATTCTGGGAATTGAACAAAGGTCCTCTGAAAGATCATCATGTGTTCTAAACCACTGAACCATCTCTTCAGCTCCATGCTTTCTCCTTAAATTTAAATTTTAAGGAATTGCAATTTGCAACCAAATGGATGGAACTAGAAAAACACATCATGAGTGAGCTAACTCAGACTCAGAAAGATGCACATGGCATATATTCACTTATAACTGGATTTTAGCCATTATAGTATAGGATAACCATCCTACAATCAATAGACCCAAAAGATCAGGAACAGGGACTTGGTTACTTGTCAGTGGGACACCCCACCCTAGCGGAACTGCTATGTATGTCTCCTGTGCAAGAGGAAGCTCTTAGACGTCATGTGACTAATGCACTGAGGGGGGGCTGTTACATGAAGACACCTCACACAGGAGGGTAGAGATTGGTGGGAGAGGAGGTAGAGCGTGGGAAGGAGGGGCCTAGAGGGGTTAGAAGGTGGGCTGGAAATGGAGACATAATGAAGTAATGAATAAATGTTTAAACAAAAGAATTGTATATATCAGAACTCTGTTTACAACATGTTCACCTTTCCCACTCCATATTCCAACTCCTCAAGTATTCACCTACTCTCTCTCAAATTCATGACCTCTTTAATTATTATTACATATATAATCTCTGCATATATGTATATATATATATATGCTGAATACAGTTGATGTTGTTGATATGTATATCAGTTAACCACTTGGGATTAGATAACATGTGAGGGGCTCACTTCTAGAGAATACTGATTACCTCTGTCTCAGCAGCCATTAATTTCCTATATCTAAGAGTAGGGACTTATGAAATATGATGCCTTCTTAAAGTTAAGCTTAGAATAGCTCTGTGGACAGACAGTAGGGATTCATCAGTGAATACATGCCATTCTAATTTAATACAATAATGCATAATAATTAAGTAAATTAATCATTTTACCAATTTTGAATTTCCCCAAAACACACCTGTGGACTAAAGGTAATTCAAGAGATATGCAGTTGAAATTCTAACAATTTATATCCATCTACAGTATAACATTTTAAATCAACACTGAATTCAATAACATTCTTTCAAAGCAGGCTATATGCTAGTGTACAATGCCAAGAATGTTTTTATCAAATCCAAATCTTGATTTAATTTGTGGAGACAAATAAAAGGAGAATACTAGCACATGTATTTTTTTCTCCTATTTTTGTTTGTGAGCCTAGACTTTAATGGCTGAGACATCTTTCCTGTCTAGTAATTAATTTCTAAAACTTGGGCAAATACTTTACATTTCCTTAACAATTTTGTTCTTCCCCAAAATAGTAAGTAAATAGACATTCTTTTTTTTATGTTTTTTATTATTTCAGGTTGTATCTCAATCACAGTGCCTTTTTCCACCCCTCCCAGTCCCACCCTCTACCCCCTATCCCTTCCATCCCACTCCTTTGGAGTTCAGTGTCCCTACAAATCAGTCCCCAGTTCAGCAGTCATATGAGGTACAAGTTCCTCCTCAAACACTGAGGGCCTACAGGGCAGCACCATTAGGACAAAGTGTCTCATTGACAGGAAACAAAGTCTATGTTCCTATTCCCTTTGGTGCCCTGTTTGTAGTATCGTTATCCTGTACTTTATGGATGAAATCCAATTATAAGTGAATAGATGCCATGTGGATCCTTCTGAGTCTGGGTTAGCTCACTCAGGATGAGCTTCTCTAGTTCCATCCATTTGGCTGAAAATTGCATGACTTTGTTCTTTCTGATGACTGAGTAGTATTCCATTCTGTAGATGTACCACAGTTTTTTATTCATTCCTCAGTTGAGGGTCGTTTTTCCAGTTTCTAGCTATTACAAATAAGGCTGCTATGAACATAGATGAGAAAACATCCTTGTGGTTTGGTGAGGAATCATTTGGATGTATGCCCAGAAGTGGTATATCTGGGTCTTGAGGTAGAGCTATTCCAAATTTCCTAAGATATCATCAGATTGATTTCCATAGTGGTTGCACAAGCCTGCACTCCCACCAGCAATGGAGGAGGGTACCCCTTTCTCTACACCCTCACCAGCATGTTTTGTCATTTGAGCTTTTGATCTTAGCCATTCTGACATGTGTGAGATGAAATCTCAGAGTTTTCTTGAGTTACATTTCTCTGATGATTAAGGATGCTGAACATTTCTTCAAGTGTCTCTCAGCCTTTTGGGATACTCCTTTGTGAATTCTCTGTTTAGCTCTGTTCCCCATTTTTTGATTGGATTATTTGGTTTCTTGGCATTTAATTTCTTAAGTTCTTTGTAAATTTTGGATATTAGCCCTCTGTCAGATGTGGGGTTGGTGAAGATTTTTTTCCCAATCTGTAGATATAGGCATTCTGAACTTTTTAAACCCTCACAGAAACTTGACAATTTGTACTTTCCTTTTTTTGGTTTAATGTTTACTTATTACATCAATGTATACCTCCGTCACAGTCCCCTTTCTCCACCCATCCCAGGTTCACCTTCCCATGCTCCCACCCTTGCTCCGTTCTCCCACTTATCTTACTCCTCCTGTTTTGGGTGTCATCCATATCAGCTCCCTTCAATTCAGCAGCCATATGAGGGCTAAAAGCTTCCTCATACACTGGGGGCCTACATGGCATCTACACCAGGGCAAAGTATCTCACTAAGTAGTAATAGAGTCTATATTCCTATTCCTTTCAGTCTGTTGGTTGTAGCATAGTTATCTTGTACTATATGGCTAAAATCCAATTATAAGTGAATAGATGTCATGTGCATCTTTCTGGGTTTGGGTTAGCTCACTCAGGATGAGGTTTTCTAGTTCCATCCATTTAGTTCCAAATTGCATGATTTCATTGTTTCTAATAACTGAGTAGTATTCCATTGTGTAAATGTACCACAGAGTTTTTTTAAAAATATTTTTCAGTTGTGGTACATCTGGGTTCTTTCTAGTTTTTAGCTATTACAGGCCAAACTGCTATGAACATAGATGAGGAAACTTCCTTGTGATTCGGTGAGGAGTCATTTGGATGTATACCCAGAAGTGATATGGCTGGGTCTTGAGGTAGAGCTATTTCAAGTTTTCTAAGATATCGCCACTCTGATTTCCAAAGTCGTTGTAGAAGTTTGTACTCCCACCAGCCATGGAGGGGTGTTCCCCTTTCTCCACAGCCTCACCAGCATGTTCTGTCATTTGAGTTTTTGATCTTAGCCATTCTGACAGGTGTGAGATGGAAACTCAGAGTCATTTGCATTTCTCTGATGATTGAGGATGTTGAGCATTTCTTCAAGTGTCACTGAACCATTAGAGATTCCTCTTTTGTGAATTCTCGGTTCAGCTCTGTTCTCCATTTTTTGATAGGATTATTTGGTTTCTTGGTGTTTAATTTCTTGAGTTCTTTATAAATTTTGGATATTAGTCCTCTGTGGGATGTGGAGGTTGGTAAATATCTGTTCCCAATCTGTAGGTTGCCATTTTGTTCTAACGACAATTTCCTTTGCCTTACTGAAGTGTTTCAGTTTCATAAGATCCCATTTATTGATATTTGGTCTTAGAGCCTGAGGTTTTGGTGTTCTATTCATGAAGTTTTCACCTGTGCCAATGAGTTCTAGCCTCTTCTCACTTTCTCTTATATTAGATTTAATGTGTTGGACTTTATGTTAAGGTCTTTGATCCACTTGGACTTAAGTTTTGTTCAAAGTATAAATATGGGTCTATTTGAATTCTTTTACATGTCGACATCCAGTTAGACCAGCACTATTTGTTCAAGATCCTGCCCTTTTCCATTGTATGGTTTTGGCTTCTTTGTCAAAAATTAAATTACCATAGATGTGTGGATTTATTTCTGGGTCTTCAATTCAATTCCCCTGATCTATAGCAGTGCTAGGTGCTTTTAATACTATTGCTCTGTAATATAGCTTGAAATCAGGGATGGTGATACCTCCATATGTATTTTTTGTTTGTTTGTTTGTTTATTACTTCAACTTACATCTCCATCACAGTTCCCTCTCTCCACCCCTCCTGGTCCCACCTTCCCACCCTTTCCCACCTATCCTACTCCTCTGGAATGGGTTGCCTCTACATATCAATCTCCCTCAGTTCAACAGTCAAGTGAGTTTTAAGAGCTTTTGCTTGAACTGGGGACTTATATGGCAACTCCATTAGGGAAGTGTCCCACTAACAGGTAACAAGGTCTATGTTCTTGTTGCTTTTGGTGTGTTGGTTGTGGGATAGTTATCCTGTACTGGGTTAGCTCACTCAGGATGAGCTTTTCTAGTTCCATCCATTTGGTTACAAGATGCATGATTTCATTGTTTCTAAAAGCTGAGTAGTATTCCATTGTGTAAATGTACCACAGAATTTTTTTTTTATCCATTCTTTCGTTGAGGGACATCTGGGTTCTTTCTAGTTTTTGCCTATTACAAGTAAAACTGCTATGAACATAGATGAAAAGTTTCTCTCCATTTAATTTGATGTTGGTCACTGGCTTGCTGTATATTGCCTTTATTATTTCTAGGTATGGTCCTTGTGTGCCAGCTCTCTCCAGGACTTTTAGCATGAAGGGGTGTTAGTTTTATCAAATGATTTTTCAGCATCTAATGAGATGATCATATGTTTTTTTTCAGTTTGTTTATATGCTGGATTACATTAATGCATTTTTATATATTGAAACGCTCTTGCATTCCTGGGATGAAACCTACTTGATCATGGTGTATAATACTTTTGATGTGTTCTTGGATTCAGTTTGCAAGTATTTTATTGAGTATTTTCGCATCTATGTTCATAAGGAAAATTAATCTGAAATTCTCTTTCTTTGTTGGATCTTTGTGTGGTTTAGGTATCAGGGTGACTGTGGTCTCATAGAATGAGTTTGGCAGTGTTTGTGTTTCTCTTTTGTGGAAGATTTTAAAGAGTATTGGTATTAGCTCTTCTTTGAAGATGTGGTAGAATTCTGTGCTGAAACCATCTTACCCTGGGCTTTTTTTGGTTGGGAGACTTTTAATGACTGCTTCTATTTTCTTAATGGTTATAGGACTGTTTAATTTGTTAACCTGATCTTAATTAACATTGGTTTGTGGAATCTATCAAGAATCCATTTCGCTTTCAAATTTTGTGTGGTACATGTTTTTGAAATAAGAACTAAAGATTCTTTGAATTTCCTTGATGTCTGTTGTTATTTATCCCTTTTCATCTCTGATTTTGTTATTTTGGGTATTTTCCCTCTGCCTTTTAGTCAGTTTGGCTAAGGGTTTGTCTATTTTGCTGATTTCCTACAAGAACCAACTCTTGATTTTGTTGATGTTCTTTGTGTTCCTAAGTCTTTGATTTTATCCCTGAGTTTGATGATTTCATGCCTTCTGCTCCTCTTGGGAATGTTTACTTCTTTGTTTTTTCTAGTGCTTCCAATTCTGCTGTTAAGTTGCTAATATGAGCTGTCACATTTTTTTTCAAGGCTCTTTGTGCTATGAACTTTCCATGTACCACTACTTTCATTGTGTCCCATAGATTTGGGTATTGAGTCTTCATTTTTGTTGGATTTTAGGAACTCTTTGATTTCCTTCTTTATTTCTTCCCTGACCCTGTAGTCATTAAGTAGAGAGTTGTTCGGTTTCCATGAATGTGTAGGCTTTTTGTTATTTCTGTTGTTGTTGAAGATCAGCTTTAATCCATGGTGGTCTGATAAGATACAAGGGGTTATTTCAATTTTCTTGTATCTGTTGAGGCTTGCTTTGTGTCTGACTATATGGTCAATTTTGGAGAACATTTGATGAGGTGCTCAGAAAAAGGTATATTCTTTTGTGTGTGAGTGAAACGTTCTGTAGATATATGTTAGGTCCATTTGGTTCATGACCTCTGTTAGTTTCACTATTTCTCTTGTTTGGTTTCTGTCTCAGTGAACTGTCCATTGTTGTGAGTGGAGTGTTGAATTCTCCCAATATTAATGTGTGGTTTAAGCTTTAGAAGGGTTTCTTTTATTAATGTGGGTGGCCTTGTATGTGGGGCATAGATGTTCAGTATTGACATGTCATCTTAATGATTTTTTTCTTTTAGTAGTATGTAGTGTCCTTCCCTATCTTTTTTGATTAAAAGTCTATTTTTGAAAGTCTATTTTATTGGATATTAGGATGGCTACTCCAGCTTGCTTCCTCGGACCATTTTCTGGGAAAACCTTTTCCCAGCCCTTTACTCTGAGGCAGAGTCTATCTTTGTTAGTAAGGTATGTTTCTTGTATGCAGCAAAATAATGGGTATTGTTAATGGGTCCATTATGTAAGTCTGTGTCTTTTTATTGGGGAATTGAGTCCATTGATTCTGAGAGATATTAATGACCATAGGTTGTATTTCCTGCTCTTTTTATGTAGGTGGCCATTGTGTGTTTCTTCTGGTTTAGCTCTGGTAGAGTTTTTTTTTTTTTGTTTGTTTGTTTCCTATGTTTCCTTGTAGTTATCTTCTCTGGGTTAGAATTTTCTTTTTGGGATCTTATGTAGAACTCGATTTGTGGATAGATATTGTTTAAATTTTGTTTTGTCATGGAATATCTTCTTTACTCCATCTATGGTGATAGAAAGTTTTGCTGCGCATAGTAATCTGGACTGGTACATATGATCTCTTAGGGCTTGTGGGACATCTCCCCAGGACCTTTTGACCTTTAGAGTTTCTGAGAAGTCAGGTGTAATTCTGATGGGTCTGCCAGTATATGTTACTTGACCTTTTCCTTCTTACAGCTTTTAATATTCTGTCTTTGATGTTTTGTACATTTGGAGTTTCAATTATTATATGATGAGAAGAATTTCTTTTCTGGTCTAATCTATTTGGTGTTCTGTATGCCTCTTGGACTTTTATTTCCTTAGCTTTGGGAAATTTTATTCTGTGATTTTGTTGAAAATGTGTCCTGGACCTTGGAGTCAGGATTCTTCTCTTTCATCTCTGCCTGTAATTCTTAGGTTCCATCTTTTCATTGTGTCCTTGACTTCTTGGATCTTGTGGGTGAGGAATTTTTTAGATTTCTCATTTTGTTTTGTTGTTGTACTGATTTCTTCAATCGAGTCTTATATGCCTGAGATTCTGTTTTCTGTTTCATGTATCCTATTGGTGATACTCATGTCTATAGTTCCTGTTCTCTTTCTTTAGTTTTCCATCTCCAGGATTGTCGCTGCTTATGTTTTCTTTGTTGCTTCCATTTCCAGTCTCAAGTCCTGAACTATTTTATACATTTCCTGCTCCACTTTTGTTGCCTTTTCCTGCAAATCTTTTATAGCCTTGTCTCTTTCCCATTCTTGTTTGACTGAGTTAGCTTGGAGATCTCTAATGGAATTCTCCATTGCTTTCATTTGTAAAATTGTGTTTGCTTTAAATTCTTTCAGGGACGTTGTTCTCTTAAAATGACTTCCTGCTGATTTGGGACGTAGTAAACCTGTTTGGGGCCCAAATAAGAATGGAAAAATGGTTAAAAATGTTAATAGAATCATTTGATGTTCAGAAGATATTTTTAAAATTATGAGGCAAGTTAGTATGAAAGCTGAGTTAGATATAGAACTTTAAACCCATGGAGATGGTTAGATAGTAGAATGTTAAAGTCAGGTGCCAAATACATATGGACTGGACATTGGGAATGTATGCTAAGCCATATAACTCTCATAATTGTGGCCTATTTATTTCTGTTGTTTTGTATTGTATTTATAGTTAGAAGAAAAAGAACCATTTTTTGAACTGAAAGGGAGAGCTGTTGGGGGGAAAAAAGAAATACCTTAAACTAAAAAAATAAAAAGGAAGGGAAGATGATGGGGGGGTTGAGGGGAAGGAGGGTGGAAGGGTGGGACTGGAGGGGGAGTAAGGAGGGGATTGTGATTGAGATGTAACTTGAAGAAACAAAAAAAAATTATTAAAAAAAATTCTTTCAGGGATTTATTGTCTTCTTGTAAGGACTCTCTTACTTTCCAAAGTATAGATTTGTCATCATTTTCATGTATTTCAGCTGTTCTGAATGGTCAAGGCTTGCCGCACCACCATAGCTAAATTTTGTTGGAGTCATATTTCCCTAACTTTTGTCAGTTCTGTTCTTTCACTGGCCTTTAGCCATATGGTTGTCCTTAGCTGTTTATTCCTGGTACCTTCTGGACTTGGTGGCAAGGAAGCAGCTTTGGTGTAGAGGCTGTATAATCTTGGTGATCTCTAGCTGTTCACAGTCTGAATGGGGCCTTGTGTTGGGGGCTGGTTCTCCATGGGCCTCTCACAGCTCACCTCTTCCTGTTGTGTCCCAACTGGGTACTCAGGTCAGGGGTTGGGGTGTGGTGTGTTATTCCAGCCTGCAGATTCCTGACGTCAGCTGTTCTTCTTAGTGATGTCAGTGGAGGTCGGCACACCACAGACTGTAGGCTAGAGGTGCAGTTCCCCTGTAGCTTATGCATCAGGATCATGATTGTGGACCTCCCAAATTGCTCTCAGAGGCTTCTCAGGTTCAATGTGGACCTTACAGCTAGAAGTACTATGATCTGGTACAGCCCATGTCACCCAGGCAGTGAGCAGTGTTTCGGAGTTGTTTCACTGATGCAGGGTCAGAGTTCTCTATGTTGTATCTTTGGTGTTCAACTGAGGTGTAAGGTAGGTGCCAGCAGGGAGTTCTCATGTGGAGTTCACACCCTGTCTACAGTGTTTGGATTTGGGGAAGCTCAGCTGCCTTTTCCCAGCCAGAATCACTGTGCTCCAGTCCTTATCTAGCAGGGTTTATGGCATTTTCCCTGTAGCTAGGGTGTCAGGACTGTGGTCAGTACTGTGGTCGTGTTCTTCCCAGGCTGCTCTCAGGGGGATCCCAATTTCAAGCTGTGCCTCTCAGTCAGAAACTCTGTGGCCCAGTTCCACCAACTTGCTGGGGCAGTATGGAATGGTCCAGAACTGCTTTACTTCTCAGGACCAAGATCTAGATGCTGTAGACTGAGCTTGTAGGCTGGGTGCCCTGCCAAAGTAGGTATGGGCAGGGAGTTCCAATATGGAGTTCACAAGGTGTCTACAGCACTTGGACTCAGGAGAAGCTCAGCCACCTTTTCCCTGCCAGAAGTGCTGTCTGTATTCCAGAGCAGCCTACTTGGGTCAGTGGGGCTTCTAACAGTTTCCTTGTAGCTAGGGTGTCAGTACTGTGTTTATGGTCCTCCCAAGCTACTCTCAGGTGAATCTCAGGGTCAACCTGTGATTCTCAGACTGAAGATCTGTGAACCAGTGCAACCCAGGTGCTCAGGCTGCACATAATGGTCCAGAACTGCTTTACTGCTCTGAACTGAGATGTAGATGTTATACCCTGAGTGCCCAGCTGAGTGCCCAGCTGAGGGGCCAGATGAGGGGGTGGTCAGGGAGTTCCTTTATGTAGTCTGTATCCTGTCCATAGCCTGCTTGGGCTCAGGGAAACTCAGAGCCTGTTAGTTCGATCCCCTAGTTACAGGTCAGCCAGACGCCACCATGTTGCAAATCTCAGGGGGAATCTCCTTCAGTCTTACTGTAGTGCATCAGCTGATCTTTTAGGTGTCAGAATGCCTGCTGGGAAGCTGCAGACTCAGGAAACCGAGGAGAGCCTCTCTTTCAAGGAGGAGCTGCCAACTGGCTTCCTTAAAAGATCCAATCTGCTGGCTCTTCCACTGCAGTGGGAAGTGCTCTGTCTCCTGGCAGGAAGTCTCTGTCTATTGTATCTGGCATGTGTTCTTCCAGTGTCTATATGTCCAATAGAGAGTTCCTTATTGTCCCTGTCTTTTCTGGACAAGCTCCGATAGACTTGCATTTCTCAAACTGTCATTCAGCAGGAGTATATCTCTACAGTGGTCCAGTTGGTTTTCCTGACAATCAGAATGTGCCTGAGCTTATCGCTGTCATCTTGCACTATGCCGTCAATTTGTACTTTTCACAATAGATATTTAAGAAATATAGAATAATATGTATGTATGGTTTTTGTTTTCAGTGCTCTAACTATTTCTAATGTTAACTATATTCTCCTAGATCTATTGTATATAGATTGGTCTTTTGGAAAAATGGCTATTTGTAAGTATTTATTTTTACTCTACATAGGTGCAAGATGGTCCATATTTTGGGTATTATTGAAATGTATGCTGTAATTTACATCAATACTCTCGAGTCCCCAGCCCTTCCAAGGCTTGTGTATTAAAGTCTTGATCCTCTGTTGTTGGCCCTGTTGGGAGGTGGTACAAATTTTAGTAGGTGGAAACTGGTAGAAGGGAGTTAGATCACAGGGATATACAATTAAAATGGATATTGGAGTCACATTCCTTTTCTACCTTCTTTTATTCCTTACTGTCATTAAGTGAATTTTCCTCTGGTAGATTTACCCTGCCATGATGCATTACTTCACTGAAGGTTCAAACGTCACATGGACAATTGGCGAGGCACTGAAATTCCTGAAATCATAAGTAGAAAAATGTTTTCTTCTTATAGTCTATTTGCTTTGGTAATTTTTTCATAGTTTTAGAAATCTGACTAATTTTGCTTCTTGTGTCTGTACTTTCATATCTAGGAAAATCACTGCCAATTACCAATGATATATTTCTTTCATGTTAATACAATATAAAATCTTTATGCTTTTAATTTGAATTTACAATATACTAAGTACTTTACCAAACATACAATAACATGAAAACTCTTACTGTTATACTAAAATGTTCACTTAAAGTAATTAAAATGGTGAATCTTGTCACATATTTTTACATTTTAATTTATTCTTAGAAAGTTTCATACATATATACAGTGTATCTTTATCATATCTATCCCTCATTCTACTCCTCCAATTCTCCCCAAGACTGCTATGACATATAAAGACAATTTGATGCTATGTGTATCCTGTATCTCCATATGACAACATAGGGGAGACGAGAGGAAGAAAGGAGATGGGAAGGAGAGGTAAAGACTAGGGAGAAAAAAGGATAGGGTAAAGGAATGAATTTACTCAAAATGCACAATGTGCCTCTATGTTTAACTTACTTTTACCATACTATAGTAGTATGAGCATTTTGATGTTTGTAATATTTGACTTGGATATGTAGAGATTTTTGTGTTGTAACTTGTGGAGCAGTACAGTGTAACACAGATGTTCATATCTGTACTTGGGATATTTTCATGTTGAAGCTTCTTCAGGAATAATTATTATTTTAATTGATATTTTCATTTATTTAAAAGTTTCATGCCTGTATATGTTGATCGTATCCACCCACACTCCTTGTTTCAACTTTCCCTTATACATAACAAATTTCACTCCCCACCTCTTGTATTCCTTTTTTAAAAAGAATCCACTTATACTTTTAAAATTAGAATTGCATATATATATGGATGTGTGGTCACACTGTAGGGCCTGCATAACTTACCAGTGATCACATGCCCAAAGAAAAGTGATTCTGCACACTTCAGCAGTCATTAGCTATCAATAGCTCCTCAGCTAGGGGAGAAGCCTTGGTAGCTCCTCCCTAATTTATGTTGAAAATTTCTTTAACATTAAAAAATATACATATAAGTATGGGCCTGTGCATAGAAATATATTTTTAGAGTCCAGAAGACTTCAGATTTCCTAGTGCTGGAGTTACAGACAATTGTGTGTCATCTAATAAGTGTGTTGGGATTATAAATCAGGTACTCTTCAAGAACAATTTGCATTCTTTGGTTTTCTTTGACAGGGTTTCTCTGTGTAGTCTTGGCTGTCCTGGACTCACTTTGTACATCAGGCTGGCCTCGTACTCGCAAAGATCCACCTGCCTCTGCCTCCCAAGTGCTAGGATTAAAGGCATGCACCATCACTGCCTGGCATATCAGCAATTTGCATTCTTAACCATGGATCCATCTATCTACCCAGTATATATTTCAAGTGAAGGTAACTTTTAATAATCTCAGTATTCCTTTTCTATTCTCAAAGAAATTAACTTTTGGTTTTAACTTATTCCTTTTTAAAATTAAAATACATATTTTTTCATATTCTATAATTTTATCATGGTTTCTCCTTCCCTAACTCCTCTAATCTATGCTGAAAATTTCTTTTTTAAAGTAAGTGTTTATTTTATTGGTGTTTAAGAAACTGAAATTTTTACAATTGCAATGATATTTTTTTAACATTTTGCAAGTGTTTGGCTTGCAGAACAGCAATTAATAAATTATACAGTGCAAAATAACCAGTAAGACCGAAATTATATATTAATAGGAGACATCATTAAGTTTATTATATTACCTAGAACAAAAGTACAGGAAAAGCAATTTTCACTATATACAGCTTAAAGAAAAGAAAGGGGAGGAGGAGTGTGTTGAGCTGTCATCCATCCCTATACTGAAGACAGAAGTAGAAAATTCTTAAGATATGGAGATGCTAAATCAGGTCTAATATTAAAGATCATAGCATTTGAGGTTCTCATCTTTGTTATTATTTATAGTTAAGTGTTTTTCTTCTGGAATATATTTGAATTTTGTTAAAGTTTATGTGTGCATAGGCTAGCACTAGCAAGCAGAAAAATGTGGCCTTCTCATTTCACAAACTATTCTGTACTGGAAAAGAAGGTGAAAATTTTTTCCTTGTTGCTTCCTGGTACAGACATTAATGACTTCAGAGTACCCAATAGTGCATTTTAATGAGTACATAACATATTTCTGTTGCCTTCTACTGGGAGGATGAGGAGAATAAATGCAGGATCCTCCAATTGCACTCTGTTTCCAACATTAATAGCAGAAATAGTAACACTTAAAAATGTAAAGTGTTTTTTTTTAATTTGAATGATCTGAATTCAATGGGTATGGGTATATTCTTTTAAATTCATCTTGTTGCAGACAGCTTAACATATGGTCATTTCTCAGTCTTTAATTTTCTAACTCCAGATTAATAAACTAATAATATGAATCTTGTTGTGAAACCGGGGAAATAATATCTGTCTCAGTTTAACCAATAACCAAAAGATGCTTTTCATATCAAAGAAGTGCTCACAATGGCTGTATCACATTTCTAAGCCAAAAATGCTTCAACCAGGTGAAAATAGAGTGAATTAGGTCCCACTGCTAAGAATTTTCCAACAGTGGAACTTCAGTGATGCTGCCCCCTGAAGGAGCCTTCTATTTGTGCTAATCCTCTTCCAGAGCTAAGTTCCTGGACCATGCTACCAGCTGGCAGCAGTCATTGCTCATCAACACGACCATGTATTGTTCCACCACTATTTCACATAGACTACTAGGACCTAGATCCTTGTGCCTAATATCCCTGCAGTCATCTTCTCACTCTCTGATTTCTTGCAGCCCTCATTTTTTTCTCTTCCATATTTAAATGTGCTTCTTCTCCAAACATAATTCATTTTGCAATTAAGACTCTCTGAACTTGTTCAGAGAATTTGGAAGTTTGCCCCAGCACCCATGGTATTGATGTGATATAAAAATACTTTCTCAAAACTTATAAAGAATCCTTTCAGCTCATTTTAAAAAATCAATATCATGAAGAAAATTAGCAATGAGTAATTGATTATTGTTTGGATAATAAATTATTCTCTGGTTGTCAGAATCATTATATTCTCTTACTTTGTTGGCTGACTTTGGTTCTTGAGGAGGCAGACTAGGTCATTCGGTCATTCTCAAAATCTTTGTTCACACACTTGGAGCAGCTGAAATTTAACATCTGGTTCATGTCTAATTTGTGGATTTGGTGGTTCTTGAGGCAGGGAATTCCACAGATCCCATGGAACAAAGAGTGGTACTCTTCTATCTAACTTTTCTAAGTTTTTCTACTCTGCTTGTGGACAGAGAAGTTAATTATTTGCTTCAGATTCTGGCTCAGGTTCCTGTTCAAGAGAGGATTCTTCTAAAGGCTCCTTGATGTCATTAATCATAGGATGAGCATCATAGGTAGTACTGTTTGCACTCTTGCACAAGTTCCAAAACTAGCTACCCTTTTTTGCTCCTCTTCTACTTCATCCTCTTATTTTTCACCACTTCTGATTCAAAATTACCACATACTTCATCCACATAATGAAACAGACAGTGTAATGTAACTGAACTTTTAAATTATTATTTAACACTTATTTATTTATTACTATATTCACTTATAACAAATAACAATTATTTCTTAACTATTAATCCTATAAATTCCTACAACCCCTTTAACCTATCCACTAAACCTATTGATAATTATTTTTCTAACCTTTTAGAGTGACACAGTCTCTGGGGCAGGTCCTCAGTCGTCAGGAACACAGTCTTTGTTGTAGATTCTTTAACGCACTTAGCAGTCTTTTTTCTGGATCTCTCAGATGTAGGTTCGTCAGTGTAAGTTGGTTATTGCAGTCTCACCTTAAATAAGGCTTGATGCTTTCTTCTCCCTTGGGGGGGGGGGAGCTCATTGGTTGAAACAGGGAAGCAGGAGGAGGTGCAACGCACAGTGCGGCCACGTCCTGCACCTCATACCTTTCTATCTAGGTCTCCAAAGCCATTATATGAAACAGCAGATCAGACAAGTAATGGTGTGAAACCAAGTGCGCCCCCAGAGGAGCCACTTGGTACTTCACAAGGCACCATTAGCTTTTCCAGTAATTTATCAAAATAGGCCTGGTGGTATTAATGAAGGTCAACCCAATCCAGAATTAACATGGTATCCAATTGATATGTTGGATTTGAAACGATTAAAAGAATGTATTGTGTCTTATGGTATCCATTCAGGCTTTGTCAAGCAAATGCTTAATAACTGGGAAATGCACCATAGAGTCATTCCTCAGGATTGGAAGGGACTGGTATTAGCTGTGCTGGAAGGTAGCCAGCAATTACAATGGTTTTCATGGTGGAGACATGAAGCTACAAAGTTAACACAACAAAATATGGAAAGGGGAATAAATGTTAAAACCGATCAAATATTTGGTGAAGGACAGTGCATGGAGCCAAAAAGAAAAAGAGGCCCCTGATGCTAGAGAGCTCTGAGAGTCCTGCTGAAAAAAGTGCTGGCCATCATTAGATGGCTAGATTTCCCTGAGACAGAAAAAAAGATGGTGAACAAAAAAAGCCTGAACAAGACACCAAAAGGTGAAGGACTAAACCCTGTGGTTCAGCTTTTGCCTAGAGTGGTTTGATCTGTCCAAACAGTGGCCTAAAGGAAACTGCCTGGCTTTAAGGACTCTGAAGTAGAGCGGCAGAGTTGCTGATGCAAAGGGGCTGCGGTCTCCCAGAGAGAAGAAAGCATCAAGCCTTACTTAAGGTGAGACTGCAAAAACCAACTAACCCTGACGAACCTGCATCTGAGAGATCCAGAAAAAGGACTGCTAAGTGTGTTAAAGAATCTACAACAAAGACTGTGTTCCTGATGACTGAGGACCTGCCCCAGAAACTGTATGATTCTAAAGGGTTAGAAAATAATTATCAATAGGTTTAGTGGATAGGTTAAAGGGGTTGTAGGAATTTATAGGATTAATAGTTAAGAAATTGTTGGTGTTTGTTGTAAGTGAATATAGTAATAAATAAATAAGTGTTAAATAATAATTAAAAACCTCGGTTACAGTGTAAACATAAAAATTATTTGGAACAGATCTTTCATGAGTCAGGAAAATGGTTTTCATATACTTCCTCTCGGTTAGACAGAAAACCCATACCTTGTACAATACACCATCACTCAAGGTTAGTATGACATTCACTGAGGTTCAGAGACAACATATTCATTCCACCTTTAATATTGGAGGAATTCCTGACAGAAAACTTGTGTAAATGTTCTGGAGCTTTATTCAACAACTGTAACCGAACTTTTAAATTATTATTTATTTAACACTTATTTATTTATTACTAAATTTACTTATAACAAACA